>JAPDRQ010000142.1:0-80949 GCA_030247915.1 Neophaeococcomyces mojaviensis
TTCGAGACACAGTCGCCCGACAACGTCTTGAACGGCTTTATGCAGAACAAGCGGCCGATGAGATTAGTGAACAGAGAGAATCGATTAGACTTCCATTCTTCTACCAGAACCGTGAGGAAAAGGTCTTCGGCCCAAGAGCACCGCACAAGACGCGGGGACGAGCAGAAAGCCTCGGACAGTGGCATTCCCAATTTGCTGCTGATTCCTACCAGCGAGAGCTGGAGAACGAGCATATTGAGAGCCCACGGCTTGAGGTTGATGTAGAAGCCAGCGTTGTTCGGATGGGTTCGCTAAACGGTAAGAGGAGCGATCCAGAGCAGCGTAGATACTAACGAGGCCAAGGCTGGTAGCGCGAACTGCTTCTATCTGTTGTCTCCGGCAAGCTTCCAAGAATATCGACCCAACCAGGAGGTTAACGACCAACTTGCACAGAGCTGAGCTTTAGCTTGACAAGGATCAATATCTGTCACAAGCAAAGCTTGAGTATCCTCGCTCTCACAGCTATCCAAAGTTCAGAAACCAGTACAGGCTGACAACGCAGACATGCAAGGCAATCATGGTACCTATCTCTTTCAAGTATTCACTCGATACACATGCTTCTCTCTTACCGGGAACTATAGCATGGCCATTAATGACAGCACGCAAGCCCACCGGGAAATACCTACATAGCTCGAATCTTGTGTGCATATTGTGTGTTCGGAGATCGGCATTCCAGAGTGTAGACTGTGAGCATGCCATTCTGACAACGGAACGTTGTGGCTTAAAAGGGAAACAAAAGTATGCAAACACGGTTTGGTGTGATGAATAGGAGGCGGGAGGATTCTGTGATCAACAATATCATTTGGATGTACGGCGAGTATGTGAAAGACGAGGTGATGGCCCGGGGCGAGGTGTCTGATTGGCAAGGAAGATTGACCAGTAAGTAAGAGCTTGATCTGCAAAGGTGGGTGAGCGTACGGCAGAGCTGTTAAAGGAGGTAGCTGAGTGGACACGGTGATTACACGAGTCAAGCGGCTGGACCGCGATTAATATCGGTGATAGATAGACGGGAAGGAAAGCCTGCAAATGCAGAAATTTCCTGAGACGGCGAACCCTACCAATCCGCCCAGCCTCTGTTCCAACCTGACCAAGTTCAACGCTTTCGTACTATCTTGTTCCACCTGAGACCTTCATCCCCGGTGAATTTCAGAGGTAACTTTCTCATAATGCTTTAACGTCTCGGTCAGGGGCCTGTAAATCGTAAGCTGATACTCACCACACTTGACATAAAATGCCACTTTTTCTACTGCATATCAAGTGTAACTGCTCAAATGTACTTCGCTGTCACGCAATATTTGTCGTCCATCATGGTGAAGCCAGCAGTCTCGAACGAGGACAGCTCCGCGCTAGAGACATTGAGATTTGTCGTTGTTAGGAAACCTGTCAGGTTTGGCATGACAAGGCTGTTACGGTTTAGTGTAGAAACATCATCCGCTCCTTTTGGCCGTCGAATGACGTCGTTGACCTTTCCCTGCCGCAGCGCTGAGCATTTTCTGCTAAAGGTAATCCCCAAACACCAGCATTTGAGATGTTTCTGATTAGTTAAGCTCGACCAGGATCAGCTTCCGTGATGTCTATTGTAGACGACCAGATCCGGCGTCTCGATGCAGTGCTCGACAAGTATCAGTTGATTGCCGCTGCCGTTCCGCCGGCGCCCATTCCTGAACAAGAGAACATCGAGGTCACACCAACTGCCCCATCTCCGTCAGACAATGCACGGACAGCGAAGCTCAAAACTGTGAGCTACTAGGTTCCTGCTTGGGTGCTTGCATGTGCTGATCTTGAGACAGATATTACGCGCTCTGTCCACTACCGGTTCTCGACCGTTGTTGAGGAAGCAGCGGCTCCGAGACACGATTGCCCTGATCAAGAGACCCGACGACGTTGCAGTAACCTCAACAGATGAAACGGACCTGGAGTGGTTCGCAACAGGCAAGGCCACGGTGCAGGTGTACGGCATCATCCTCAACACACTCCTCGACCAAGCGATACCGCTGAACGAATCGATATGGTACTGGGATGACGTTCTGGGATCCTACGCTTACACTGGTCTCTACACCCTCCAGACATCACCTGTTCGGTTTTTGCAGTCAGCGAAAGAGGTGTATGCCGACGCCAAACAGCGCTACCAATCCAACATCAACGTTCGAGAAGCAGCGCAGCAATCGACTCAGACGATATCTGATGCGTGGAAGGAGTTCTATGGCCTCGTCCAGCAGAGCATAGACGAGCGATCCCTGGCGCAAGCACGAACCCGAATCCTCTCTCCATTCGCCCTCTGCCGCACCGAAGCTCGAAAGAAACAAGATGGGGTCAAGAAACTGCGAGAGCAATCTGCTACAGCCATAGGCCTGCTGGTGGAAGAGGGCTTGTCATTCGTCGGCGATGAGGCAGAGTCACACAAAGGCTGGAAAGTCACGGTTGCCAAGACGGTTGCCCTGCTAGAGGGCCTCTTGACGCATGCAAAATCAGTCAAAAGCACATTCGTGGAATATGAAGAGACTGTGATTGATTTCGTTGATGCAGGCTGGGATGACCAGCCGCCACAACTGGTCGACAAACTGCTGCATATCCTCGATGTGCACCTTCCAGAGCAAGAACAGGAATCGCAGAAGCTCGCTCTGGAATTTGGCAAGCCATCACGAATCATCCGATATTGGATTCCAACATTGGCTCTCTTCTTGTCGGGAAGTACCTTACTTCGCATTCTCGTCAACAGGCGGCAGGAAATCGTGGCATGGGTTCGCGAGCTAGGAGCGACGACGATTGATTTCTGGTACAATTGGGTCGTGGATCCAACAAAACGCCTCATCGGCACCATCCGTCACGATGAGAATAGCGAGCTAGCTATCATGAGTAAAGACAGCTTGCGATCAGACCGCGAGAGCTTGGAACGCATGGTTGTCGATTTCGCGGTGCAGAACCCAGAAAATGGCACCGTATATACGGAGGCACAGATAGCCGAGATCAGGACCAAGGTGAGAGAAGGCGATCTCAGCGCTGTACTGAAGGCCTACGAGAAGGAGATTCAAAGTCCAGCGAAGGGCGCGATATTTGGCAATCTCGTACGAGCGCTACTCATCCAAGTTCAGAAGACCAAGGTTGACGTGGAAGTCGCTATGAACGGCATTGATTCGATATTGAAGAGCCAGGAGCTGCTGTTCGGTATGATTGGAATTGCCCCGGGAATCATTTTGTCGTGGTTGGCATTCAGGTGGCTACGCTCCACCTTCGGCAACAGGAGAGGCATCAAGCAGATGCAAGAACAGGGGGACACTGTTCGGCTGTTACGGTATGAACCTCCTTATCCACTTGGACTATAATACTGACACGACCAGAAATATTGATCGCACTCTCTCAAATGCAACACCAACCGAAGAAGGCATGCTTTCTTTCAAAGACCATGGTCTCCTCCTGTGCGACGTTCACGTCCTCCGACAACGAGCCGCAGCCATGTTACCCGGCAACAGACACCGAGACTTCCGCGAAGACGTCAACGACCTCATGAACGTCCGATCAGGCATACAACGCCAGCTGCGAGTTGTGAAAAGGATACAATGGGCATATGGGAAATGGTTGAAATAGGATGATTCAACTCCTACAAAACACATTTCGACGCCCTGAAGCCGATATGCAGGTGTGAAACGACTGGCCTTCTGACCATCCGATTACGCTGGCTCAGCAAAGACAATTGCAGGCAACAATAGATCCCGCTGTGCAGGCCTGACTTCGTCGATACTTGCTACAGGCACGACCGCTTCCAAACAGTCCGATACCGCTTAGTAGGGCTCGAGTCTTCCATATCAATCGTTGTATATCTTCGTCCGGGTTACTAGCCCCAACAGGATTTGCCATCGTTAGGACGAAATAGTCCTAGTCGAGCATGATGACCCTTCTAGTAGTCAGATCTTTTCGAGTTGGGCCTAAAAAATTCAGCCTAGCACGGGCACAGGCACAAGTACACTCAGTATCGGCAACCAAGCAATTCGGGTTGAATCAAACACACCGATGATTACATATCATTCAAAGCACATGCTCCATACTACACTGAACAGCATGTTGGAACTCATGCATGTTAGATATGGACGAACAAGGCATCAATTTAGGTACTAAGTACTGCACAGACTTTTGATGCACGCAAACACAAAGTCAATTGCATTTTTCAAAACAGGAGTCAACCGTCTGTGCACAATCCGTTTGGCCTTTGTGTCACCTAACCTTGGGAGTAGTCTAGATGCAGCATTCCTTAAACCATCATCACTTTTGCAAGTCCTCCATAACACCAATATTAATCCACATCTCTATCATCAACTCCACAATTCACATCTCGCTTGCTGGAATAGCACGTTCATCACAATCGCATGCTGTCCGTTCATTGTCCCAGTTAGAACCATTTCACTTTCACCTCGCAATACCCCTATAGCAACCTATAGCCGAAAGCCGCTACAGACACGAAGTCATGCACCTACAGAGCCATCCAGGTGTAGCCTAATTCAAGACTAGGTCCGGACACTCACATGCTCTAACAAACCACGACGAGAGAACTGGGTGTCACGTTCCAATCAGGCCGAAGCCTGAACATCGGTCGAACTTCTAATACCTGATACTAGCAACTGTCATAGTCACTAAAAGCCATCCGAATCGAGCAGTCGATCATACCTCTACAAGGAGCAGAGAGCACACATCCGTTCCATCAGACTCATACACCACACTACCTCGTCGGGAGCGGAAATCTGTTGGAGACTTATCTCTCTCCTAACTCAGCTCCAGCGAGTGACAGCACGACAGATACCATCTCAAGACGTGGTAATACCATACTCACTCAGTTTCGACGGCGGCGTGGCGCATCTTGCGCTTCTGACAGAGGAAGGGCCCCACCACAATCGAACAGGGTGATCCTTCAGTGTTTTTCGCATCTATAATTGCGTCATGGAAATTGACTGGGTAGCATTCAGCCTCCTCACAGCGCTCTTCATCCTCATCATCATACTATTCGTCGCGATCCGCCGCCGCACCAACCGCCACTCCTCCTCCAACTCGACCCCATCAAGCCCCACGCCAGGAAAACTTCCCACAGTAGAAACCAAGTCTCGTTTTCCAAACGCGTTACATCCAACACCGCTCCACCATGCGCCAGAAGGCAGCCAGGAGCTATTACACAAGAAGCTGAGTCAGATATCGCTGCAGAAGACGCTGTCGTCCAGAACGGGCGGATCCGCATTGAGTTTGGTCGGGATACCGCGGGACGAACGGGCTAGGATTGAGAGGGAGAAGCTGGAGGAGGGCGTGGTGTTGGTGTCGCCGAGTAAAGCTGTGGCGTCGAGGGCGAGCGCTGGGGATTTGGCTCGCTTTGATTTTGAAGTTGGTGGTGGTGGGGAATACGAACAAGGATGGGGTTCGGAGGAAAACGAGGACGGCGAGCGAGGTGGTATGATGTGTCGAGATACTCGGGGATGCAGCAAGCATAAGAAGGGAAGGACAGCTACAGTAGATAAATTGAATGCAAAAGATTCCTGACACAAGTTGTTTGGGAGTTCAACTGGGATGATTGCAGTGAAGATGCTAGAGTGCTCTCTATATTGCTCTACGACGTTACCATTGGATGGCTGGCAGGAAGTCTCTGCTCATGTCAACACTTCGTTGATCTTTGGCGCGCGATCACTTAGCCAAGACTGTGCGGCAGAGAGGTTGTTGCCTGATTCTTCCAATGCCTTGACACACCATGGCAGTTCGTAGACTCCCTCGGCAGCGAGCATTTCAGCCGTTGCCCGTCTCGTCTGCACCGCCTCATCAACACAAAACCTTATTCCGCCTATCTCTCCTTGTGCAAGCTCATCCAAGACAGGTCGAACCCTCGGCAATGCTTCCTTTGCGCTCACCACCTTGTCTTCACCAGTGCTATTCACGTGCCCGGTTTTGCACCAGTCAGCATTCCCACACCAGCTCTTCCCACAACCTGACATAAGCTGTTGTAACAGACGTCGCTCGATGCGTCGCCGGAGCATCTTTCCCTCCGGGTCAAACGTTGTGATATACAACGGGCCGAAGCAGTCGTTACATAATCCCAGCTGCTCCTTTCTCACTCTGACTTCTTCAGCAGCTTTAATGGTTCGTCCGCAGATTGTGTTGGCGCAGAGCTTCGGTGTAGGTTTGCCAATTCGCTCGCGGTCATGAAGACGCAGATGCGTCCGCATATCCCGTAGCCGGACGATGCGCGAACAAATATGGCATTCCGTTGTGCGGGCTCCATCAGCGTACTCATGAGGCGTAAGGCTCGACATCAGTACTTCGACATCCGTGAACTCTGGATCATCGGGTCCACGTTGAGGTACAAGTAGGTGGCAGAATTGGCAGAGGATTTCCTTGCTTGGGCAATCTGCGACTCTGTGGCGAGCTAGAACTTCAATGTTATACGCCTCGAAGTCACAGGATGAGCAACGAAGGGTAGATGTAGGATGTAGGAGTGAATCGTGTTTTTGGAGGGACCGCTCGCCGCTGCCGTACGCGGTGTCGTGAGAACAGTGCCAGTGAGTGCGCCAAGCATCGGAGTTCTTCAAGTATACGTTGTTGCATTTTGGACACGATACATTGTTACGGTAGCAGAAAGCTTCGTGCAGGGGGAGAGTTCGTTTCGGAATGTGTTGCTTGCAGTTCTTGCAGACAACTTCGTCAGAGGCGGGTCGAATGTCGTTGGTCGCATCCTCCACGTTGGGAGTTGTATAGGAGACTGCCAGGGAAAATGGGATTGGTTTGCCTGCGGCAGGTTCGTTTTCCGGCTTCCACGCATAAACGGCGATGTTGATATGTTCTGCCTCTTCAAGATCGAAATTTGTATGCGACAGCTTCAACCTCTTCGCAGGTCGATCACTGAAGTCAGCGAATGCATGCTCTTCAAGTCGTGGCTTTGCTCGCAAATGACTCGAAAACGGAGTGACAAAGACGTCCACAGCATCATCGTCGGTATTCGTCCTGATCTCAATGTCCTGCTTCCTGTCCCACTGTTTCAGCTCAAAATCAATGTACTCGCCTGGCAAAAGCTGGCCATGGACCTCCTGGTCAAGAAAGATGGCGCCGCCAGTCGAACTGCCCTCAGCAGTACCGGGCGCTCTCTTCGCCTTGTCTAGCTTTCGTTGCAGTGTCTCGCGTGCCTGCTCTTCATTCATAGCCTCGATGTCTACTTCTAAATCTGTATCAACCACGCAGATGGCCTCTCCTTCGGGTTCGAACTGGTCAACGAGGAAGCTGAATTTTTCATTCCGAGCACCAGGGACAACCAGGATCTCGCCACTCGTAAGTGTTGTAAAGTTCTCGCGTAGGTGTCGCTCAAGTAGGGACTTCCAGTCCTCTGGGTCGTAGCCTGCTTCTAGAGGGCGCAGTTTGACATAGGTTCCTTTCGGTATCGTTCCAGCGTGGATTGTAATGGTCGGAGCTTTTGGCGTGTCGGCATCTTCCATGTCAACATCCTTTGCGGACGTGCTTTCTCTCGTAGACTGCGTCGAGTTTGCTTGTAATCCCAACGCTTCCCTCAACAACTCACTGAGCCCGATCTCACCCTCCTCAGCACTAAACTCCCTGATTCCAGCATACACTGCCCTGCCATTCTTTGGATTTACCAACCGGAAGGTAAGTGGATGAGGCAACTGCTGCTGTCGGTCGGCGAACACATCTCGTGCGTGTCTCTCGGCTACGAGGGAGTACTGGTTGAATGGGTCGAAGTTGGATGTGTAATGTCGATTTGTGCCGTTCTGGACTGACACCACAGGTGCAGCGGCCAACAATCCTTCCAATGCTGATTGTGGTAGTGTGATCTTGTCGCCTTGGAGACGTTTTGTCCTAGATGGTGGCGCGAGGTGTAGTTGCGCCGACCACTTGAGAGATTCAGGAGTCATGGCGGGTAGCAGTGCGTTGTTTTCTGGGCGCCAACAATGATTGTCGAGCGCAAAAGGGTGGATGTTATGGTGGTATTATCTGACATGTCGCTGGTTTGTTGATTATGTCCTCAGGCAACAAAGAGTTGATGACATCGTTTCTGGAACATGCGAAACTAAAAATCTGCGGCGGTAATCAGTAAGCTTGAGCTAAGACGAATTGAGCATGTCTACACGTGATGGCGCGTTTGCGCCCTCTACGGAGCTTTCCCCCCAAGTGCACCACCAGAACTAATTAAGGTTTACCTGTTGCGAGGGTCATGGGGTACAAGCCACCATGTGCTCCTGCTCGCCATGCCATACCCCTGCTCGTTCCTGCGCACACTGAAGTCATGAAGAATACACCGATATGGCTTCCATACATCCTCCACAAATCCACCATGTGGAATGTTACATAGTCTGGGGTAAGAAGCAACAATCGAGGGATAATTACAGTGATTCCAATACATGCCTGTCTCTTAACTTACACACTTTCTACGATTAACAACTGCTCAATCCTGACCACAGACAAGTTCAACGGAGGATCCACTAGACGAGTAGCTGATCAAATCGTCATGCCGGACGACTCCCAAGATATCGTCCATGGGGTGGGCAAGGTACGTTCACTTCCTCCGCGTTTAAAAACTGCCGGCCAATCTTCCATAGACATCCGACGAGGCTCCATTGAGTACCGCAAAGAAAACCGCAGCAATGCCAGATCTATCCGAAGTCAACGACCGAACCCTCTCTGCTGGCAGCACCGGCGTCACCCACGGTACCGGCTCAGGCAAAGGTGGCCACGAACCACGAGGCCGGGATGAGAACAAAGGCATCGGTTCAGCGCCTGGAGGACCACACGGCAAAGAGGACCTAGCAGGAGGCGAGACGTCTACATTCAAAGAACGAGCGCCGCCCGATGCAGCAGGTCGAGCTTGAAGCTCTGCAATGTAATGCAAGAGACATTCCAAGAAGCGACTACTATTCTTCTTCTAGTACACATCTCTCCATTGTAACTACCTCCTCGGCCTCCAAGCTGTCCCACTTTCCTTCCCAGATGCATGGCCTTTTTCCGCTTCTCTTTGCTTGCCTCTTCTCTTCTTAACACCTCCCTCTTGATGCTTCTTCATAGTCTCAACTTCATACGAGTGGTTGCAAGCTGGGGAGGCAGAGTGAAAACAAAGACGTTGGTTGAGTACCTGAGGACGTGCAAGAGAAAAACCCTGCTAAGGAAATCCAAGCCAGTGTACTGTTCACGTCCCAAAATGGTACGAGGCGGAGCATAGTGGACGATCCAGTTGTGTTGTAAAAATACGCTCTGTACTAAGATAATGAGCTATCCAAGATCCTTTCACTATTAGCTGCTCCTACTTTACCGCCACGTCTCTCTCACGAGTAACTATCCGCTGAGCCACATCCGCCCCATCACTCTTCTCCGCATGTCGGTTTGATTTCTTGTCCCTCCTTTGCTGCTTCTTCTCTTCCCTCACTCTTCTCTCCTGAAACTCCTCCACATTCTCCACCACATCATAGTCCTTCACGGGAATGCCTTCAGCTGCCTTGACCTTCTTCCCCTCTTTAAACACTACCAATCCCGCCGCAATTCCAGTCAAAAAACCCAAAACAATGAACAACGCCGTTGCCCAACTCGGTCGATTGAAACGCGTCATGCCCCACATGAATCCCGCCAAGCAAACCTGAAAAGCCGAGTTGAGAATGTACATCCATATCACGATATCCAGATTCCACGACTTTGTGGGTGCGGAACGGACACCCGTCAACGGTGGTTCGGGCATCTTCCACACTGGCAATGGAACAGCCGGGTTGGCAGAAAGTGTTGCGAGGTCTTCGTCTGTGTACGCCGGTAGTGCCTCATCTGCGACCTCCACTTCTTTCCTATTCTTCATTTTCTTCTCTTTCTCTGGCGCAGGAGGCGGGCCGAGATCTTCTGAGAGCTGGTCGGAGCCGGGGAGGCGGTACCAGCCTTTGTATATCCCTGCTAGCTTTCGATGCCCGTTATGATCTTTGCATATTCGCCAGCGGTAAAGGTAGTAGAAGTCCCTTAGCCGCCAGGGCAAAAGACCGAACCCAGTCACGCAGAACAGCGCATTCAAGATCTGCGAATCGTACTCAATCCACTTCGATCGAGGCGAGTACTTGTCGTCGCACGATATGCCGCCAGCCTTGTTGTACGGATATGGACACATAGCAGGCGTTGCACCAGGGATGAGGACGAAGAAGATCATAGCGCCCCAGGCCACGACATTGAGACCGTAAAGTGTGATCAGGAAGCCGGTGGGAGTGATGAAGAATTTTCCGAAAGCAGCAGAGGCAATGGCAAAGGATTGGGTCCAGGTATGTTTTCGGGGGAATCGGTAGCCATTCGGGTAGGTACCGCTCTCGTCTGGTCCGGCTGCGGTATGGGAGCTAGACAGGAGGTTGGTTGGGGTGATAACAGGCGACGAGGGTTTGGTGGCGGATGTTGTATGATGCATACCTAAGGCTGCTGGCGCTGTGTCCGTGCGATGCGGTGGTCTGAAAATAAGAGCTGTTAGCTATGTATGAATGTTGAATGTGAATTCAACAGTCACTTACTTGAAATCTTCGACTCCGTTCTGCTTCCCTGAGGCTGACGTGCCCTCCTCTGCGACTGCTAGATGCCGTGAATCAAACCCCTGGGCTGAGGTAATTGTAGCCCGCGTGCTCTTGCTCCCACTCGTTCTCATGGAGCTTGCTGTGCTCCTGGTTAACCGTCGCATATGTATATCGTGTGGGTTGTGATGACGGTTCTCAAGCTGTCCTTCGTGCGACCATCCTTCTGTCGAGTAGCTACCATTCTTGATTTCGGGTAGCGTGGGGATCTTTGAGGTGCCTTCGCCAACAGCTTGCCACATTCCCAGTGGTGGAGCGCTGTTCACAATGCTTGACAGCAGAGATGAACCTCTTGTTCTTCTTGTTCGACCTGCACTTGATGTTGTTGCATCTACTGCAGATGCTGGACGGTCGTTGACAGCAGCATTCTGAGCACGCTGTCCTGCTCCTTCATTGCTCGAGACGACCGGTGAAAGTGAAGGGAATGGTTCGGGCTTGTCGTCGTTGACGGTTCCTGGGGGCGACATCGTATTCGACGGATAGTGATGCTGGGGATCAACAACTTCGAGATGTCAACATTGCGCCCAGCTTCCACGACTTTACTTGTTCGGCCGGATGAACGACTTTCGCAGACGATTTGTTGGGCCAAGACGCTGGAAACTATTGAGGCCTTCGAGACGATATATGGTCGCCATGGTCGTATCCATCTTTGCTGCGAAAATCGACACGAAGATCATGGAGGCTTGTTTAGACCTTTACCCAATCCAGAGAAAGCACCAGCCTAGATATTCGGAGCTAATTGGTGCCGTCTGCTTCCAGTCTAGCCTGAATATGAAGCAGATGTGGCTTAGACTTGGGTTTTGCGTTCCTCCTGTAATACGCGTGTTCGTGTCCCACATCTTTCGTACTTTGTCTTTGTGACGACAAAGTGCTCTTTATAGCCGATCACACTACGGCATCGATGTGTTGCTACAAGTAGGCAGCCCAGCGAGTGGTTTCCATTGACGGTTCAGTCCACAATAACCACTCAATTTCTTCAATCAATGTTTCTAGTTTTAAAGTAAATTATTGTCTGCCATTCATACATCTTCGTGATTCTCATGTATTAACTTATTCAGTTTGCTTTCTTGTCCTCACCAATTCAATTATTTCTTGGTTTAGTCATGATGTCCTTTGTTTAGGCTGAATATACTCAACATCTTTGAGAGCGTTCCTTTGCTCTTGCTAAATCTCCCAACTCCAACAACACATCTGCCTCCTGCGATTATCGACTCAACTCCAAGCAACGCAATGTGAATGCCGTTCTCCAACAAAGAATGCACCGTTGTAGAAGGTGTCATCAAGTTGAACAATTTGTATGTGAGCGCTTCAGGTTAGACGGTTTCTTGTGGAGTTAGTACTTTTGGACCTGTCACGCATCAGTCTTCTGTATTTAATAACGATGAGATCCGGAGATTCTGATTGTGATCTTTCAAGTCAGAGGTTGGCGACTTCCCCAACCTGTTATCGTTGTTAACCTCGAGGCAGTAGATTTGGATGACTACAAGTCAAACATCGTGATGTGATCCGCAACTGCTGTTCAATCAATAAACCACAACCTACTCACTGTTTGCTTCATTTGGCCATCACAATTCGATCAAGCTTCACGAATATTGGGAGCTTCATTCGGTTGACGAGTCCAACAGCGAATTTGCTGATTGCTGATTGCTGATTGCTGATTAGGACGATAGTTTCTGAGTTTGTACCTGCTGTTCAGTCAGCAAATTATTGTTCTACGTGCTGTTAGTCCAAGCTAGTGCTCTTGGTCTTGTGTTACCAATGTCGCACAAAGACATAGCTGTTTCGTCCAGCAACAGTAGTCGGGGATTCTTTGCCATAGAGATTTGACATTGACCAGTTCAGCTTGATATGTTTTCATGCTCGCTATATTTTATAGGCTCCAGACACTGGTTCCATAGCTCAATTGTGATGACCAGTAAGAGCAAGCTGTCATAAATGTATTAGTATTACTCGCGATTGAAGAAATTGGTGCTACCGCTAGCTGTTAGTCAGTACATCAGTCGTCAGCTATAATCTGTGCGCCTATTGCTCAGTTGGTCTACTCAGCCTTTTGATGTCATGAATGCTTTTGCAGCTTGTGTCGGTCCTGTAATGATTAGCATTGCTGCGTGATGCTAGCTTAAGGGCTCAGATACGTTACCGGGCTCCGAGGAGCAACGTCTTGAGTTAGTGCGGGAGGAAAACATTTCCATGGTCGTGTGCTTCCTATTTCTAGGATCAATGCGGATTCGGGTTCGGTTGAGCCAACTAGCGACTTGCTGCTGGATTTTTATGCCGTACTGCCTGTTCAAGTCCACTATATGAGGATAACACGTATACCCTCGCCCAAGCTAGCTGACAGTGATACTGAGGCGCAAAGTTATAGTCTCAAGTTTGAGCTGTAGTGAATGCGAGGTCTCTGATTTCTGTCTGTGAGCGTTGTTAGTGTTGAGATTCGATTCAGTTGCTAGGAAAGGTACTGTTCAGTTGACATGAAAGCTTCTTGAACTTGGAAAGTTTGGTTCTGCTCGAGTCTGCATGATTTCACATTAGCTGCTGTTGAGTCAGTGCTCGGGATTCACCTTGAGGTTCTGCTTTGATTGATGCTGACGCTCGGTGCTTGATGGACAAGATCATTGTCAAGGATTTAGATTTTGAAGGCCTTATGTATATCATGATCAGGGTCTTCCCCTTTACTACTACTGTTCCCTTGCACAAGAAGCTGTACGATACTCAGTCAATCAGAACCTCAGCAGCCGTCAAGCTCATCAAAATCCTTTCGATACATGCCGCAATAAAAGTTCTTCCATTCCGGCTGAGAGCCAACACATGCCATGGATCCATTCATGCAAGTCTTCAGCTGTCAAGCGTTGTCATTAGGTAGAATGTATGTAAGACTACGAAGTATCAATTCATGGCTGCCTGAACGAAATGCTATAGTAAGTTGACACCGATGAGTGCTGCGAGAGCTTGAGAAGCTGGCAAAACCTGCTGCTCTGAGACAGATAATCTTCCAACTGGTTGCACTAGTGGCAAGCGGTAGCGCTAACAGCACATTAGCTTTTCGTCAGCCACAATCAGCCCCAGACGATTTCCTCACTGGGAATGATACCCCTCCTCGTGCTTTCTCGTCGTCTCCAATCAAGCAGTAATACAAGCACCTCCTCACTTGATTGCATATGCTTTGACAAACATGTAGTCTCAACCCCACTGACAGATTCGGCGGCTGTTTGAAAATACTACTAACCTTCCCGATTAGGAAATCCTGCCCTCCCCACTTCAGACTCATGGCTTCTTTGCTAGCCTACGTCTCCTCGTTTTTGCTTGTTTCACAATCAACAACTACGAACAAAGTCAAGCTTGGTACCTGCCATCGGCACTAAAGATCGACGCAACCTGAACTACTGGCTGTGCTTGTCGACACTCAAACCTACTTCATCGCCAATCTTGATCCTTTTCGTTCAAGCCCTTTCTT
This sequence comes from Neophaeococcomyces mojaviensis, assembly GCA_030247915.1. Classification (NCBI taxonomy): domain Eukaryota; kingdom Fungi; phylum Ascomycota; class Eurotiomycetes; order Chaetothyriales; genus Neophaeococcomyces; species Neophaeococcomyces mojaviensis. The sequence continues at coordinate 14,050 of JAPDRQ010000142.1, forward strand.
TGAGCTTCTGTGAGGCTGGTGGCTATGTGATGGTGCCACGCCTTTCTTTCAGGAAGCCGTATCAGTCACAAATGACGGCCATGTCAATGCGGAATTCCGAATGTCGCGGTCAACAAGGTTCCAGTTAGAAATTAGCTTTGCCCGCTCGAGTCAATCGCAGCATTAAGACACGAAGCCGCTGCTTTCAATGCAATCATCAGCTACTCATGGAAGAATACAATCGCTCGGACCAGCATCATTGCCTTTTAAAGGGGTTGGACATCACGGCTCAAAATCAGTCTTAGCTTTACGCGCCGTCATGAATGAGTCTTTCGAATGACTACTATTGTCATGCACGTCATATCGTCTCAAGTTTCTGTGCCAGTGTCTAAACATCCGAGATAAACCCACGGATACTGCCAATAACGTTAAGACCGCTTGCAAGTGAAATCACTGGTCTTCTTCAACACTGTGCATTATGTGGCCCTCACGGTGTCGTGTGACGCCTGCAACTCATATGCAACTGATCGAGTTCGCATAGACACATATAGGCTCGACAGGGCAATGCATCTGGGCTATGGAAAAAGCATGGTAATCTCACCAAACACGAAACGGTCGACGAAGTTTGCCGTTGTTCAGTCATCAGGCAGCAATTGAACTCGAATAAAACATTTGGATGGCCTCGACTTGAACACTGTTGGCTTGTGATGTCAACACTGCACAGAACTGAATGTACGAAGTCATACACACCAGGCCATTCTGACCTGATGGTTCGGTTGGCCTGAATCGAAGAAGAGAGCTGGAATGATAAAATCATCGATCACTGTGGGTAGCCAGTGCAAGCACCAACCGTCGGCATAGCTTGCTAATCAACTCGATGTCATTATCCTATTATCTAAAATTCCCTTGCCGAAGAAGAGGCGGGCATAGTTGAGAACTGTTTGCACTCGATGAGATGAGCAGACAATTGTCGGAATGTTTTGTAGATGGGTATTTTCATGACAACCGACCTTGTCAGCTTTATGTACAGTGCTGGCACCTGCAGTTCCTCTCCTCCATCGAGATTCGGTCATCTGAGCTCTGTCTTTGTTGGTTAGAGCTAGCAAGGTTAACAGTCGAAGCATCCCCAGGGTAAGCAATGGCTCTTTCTCCTCGTCTTCTGCCTTCGTCGCGAAAATGCCTTGTGCATAGGTTTATCTATCGTATCAAACCTGATCTATGCGAATGCTCTCACAAAGCTCGCCATAGCACGTTCCGAACCCAACAAATTCTTGTGTGCCAGGTATACCAGCAGAGCCTGTGAGTCGTATCACATCTCCGTCTTCTAGATATCGTCTGGCAACATCTTTTGCTAGACTAACGGGCTCTTTCCCACCTTTAGTTATCTCAAGAAGACAACCATGGCTACCAGGCGTGCTCCCAGATACTGTGCCAGTTGCCAGAATATCGCCAGCATTGAGAGGGCAGCCGTTGATCGTTTGATGTGCAATCATATCACTCACTGTCCAGTACAGCCACTCGAAACGTGACTCACAAACAACATATCTAGTCTCATCAACTTCTATTTCTGCATTGAGTCTGATAGAGTAGTGGCTTTGACTTTGCTGATTTTGTAAATATTTTGCAGGTGCAAGCTCCTTGTCCGGGCCAGTGGTTCGAAACGGCTCAAGTGCGTCTATTGTAACGATCCAAGGTGATATTGAAGTACCAAAGCTCTTCCCGTTGAAAGGCCCTAACGGGTTCATCTCCAGACCCTGGATGTCCCTTGCGCTCCAGTCATTCAATAACAAAAAACCAAAAATATGATCTTCTGCTTGTTTTATGTTGATAGGTTCTCCAAAAGCCGATGGCTTTCCGACAATAACTGCGACCTCCAGCTCGAAATCCACTGCACGAGAGGGACCAAATGTAACGCCTTCGGGTGACCTGAACTGGCCGAGTGGCCTTCGAACAAAGGTTCCAGGCGCCAAAATTGATGAACAACGCCCACCATACCCTACGGGAAAATGCAGAAAGCCTGGAGGTAATTGTCGAACGCCCATCACTGCCTCGCCAGCATTGAGGACATGATCGCGAGAACAAGAAAAGTCCGAAAAATCACCAACTGTGACAGGGAGGTGGTATATCACTTCCGAAATGTTGACGCTGTAGGTTGCCAGTTTATCTTTAACTTTGCTCTGGTCATCACCAAGAAGTTCTTGCAGAGCTTTTCTAACTGACTTGTGTTCCAGTCGACCTAAGCTCGCGAGTTGGTTTAGAGTTGGCTAGGTTTATTAGCACGAACTAAGCAGTCGTTGAAGGACCATACTTGGAATAAAGACGATCGAGTGCTCGGACTGAGTTGGTCAAGGTGTCCATTCGCCACAAGATTAGGTATCAAATACACCTGATCAAATAGTCTTGTTGCTATCTTTGGAATGGGGTCAGCTTTGGTTGACACGACTCCAAATGGTATGTTTGCAAGTCCAAATTGTGAATTCTCGTCACCAGACTGGCTTGTAAGACTCGTCATTATGCACGGATTTTTCTGTTTTGCTGAATGGTCTAAGGCTGCGTGCTCTATGGAAAATGAGTAAAAGGTAATCTTTCTCCTGATTTGATAATCCCAACTTCGATTGTGTCGGCATGTGGAGGACGCTCGGGGATTGCCCTTACGGTCTGTTCTCGGAATCTGGAACACAGTCAATCCGGGGCTCCAGTGTTTTATGTCCTTCCCCACAAATCTTCTGTCCGCATTCATCTAAAGTACTCCCGAAGTGTACAACGAGCTGCTATGTCGCTCTTCGGCATTGTTACTGGAAGTTTCATATGTACTATGCTACTTAAGCAAGGGCCAATCTTGAATATCCTGATCTCTAGTAAACAAGGGCATTCCAAATTGCAGAAACTATGGCCATGGCAAGTATGGAACTTCCAACGATTTCCATGATACTAATGCTACTCATTGGACTTGGATTTGTGTGGAAAATTTCGGTGAGCATTCGGATCTTGTGCTATCGCATCCTTCAAAAAGTGTCAGTCTCGCAGCTTAGTACTTGAGACTAACGTATTACCAAGGTCTTCGCATACAATGCCTCACGAGATCCACTTAATAAGGTCCCCGGTCCTTGGTACGCTCGTTTCACAAACCTACGCCTTAAACTTGCTGTCATAACTGGCCGCCGAATGTTTTATGTCGATTCTATGCATCGCCGCTATGGCTCCATCGTTCGCATTTCACCAACTGAAATTGCTGTCAGCGATCCAGCAACATGCCAGAGAATTCACAAAATTGGCTCAGGGTTCAATAAGACGCAGTGGTATCATGATCTGGTCTCTTTCGAACGTCCGACTTTGTTCACCATGGTGGATCCGAAAATCCATGCTGCTAGGAGAAAATTGCTTGCTAGAGGGTTCAGTAAGAGCTATCTGAGGGGAACTTGGGAGGCACTGGTTCGAAGCAAGATCGAACTGACGATTAGAAAGATGAAGGAAGAGGGCAACAGCGGTGCGGAGGTGGATGTTATGAAGTGGTGGACGCTGCTAGCGACTGATGTCTCGAGTCACTTGATGTTTGGAAACAGCTTCGGGATGATTGAGAAGGGCAAGGTAAGGAATCGTTCGATTTTCTGGAACTCATCATTAACGATCTTATGTGGCAGACCGATATGTACATCCAGACCCTTCAAGCAACAATGCAAGGTTCAGGTATAGGTGTTGAATTGCCTCTTGTGCGTCGCATTGGAAGCTGGATTCCTACAGACACCTGCAAACAGTTCTTCAGGTCAACGCCTTTTTTGATGGATTATGGCACGAGAGCCATCCGTGGGAGCAAGGACAGAGGAGACAGTGCTAACATTTTTGCCAAGATCATTAGTGAAAGTGAAAAAGGAGCGGCTCTCGACGAGAAAGATGTGGTACTTGAAGCCACGGCGCTGATTGTAGCTGGGTCTGACACGACGGGTGTCTCTCTCACCTATCTTGTCTGGGCCGTTCTTTCGAGACCCGAGCTCAGAAATGCTTTGGAACAAGAGCTCTCAAGGTTACCAGAAAATTATGGAGATCAAGAACTCGAAGAACTTCCCTTACTGAATGCTGTGATAGACGAAACTCTGCGTCTGTATGGTGCGGCCCCGGGCGGTTTGCCTCGAGAAGTCCCTACTGAAGGAGCTAACATAACTGGCTACTTCATCCCTGGTGGAATTACTGTTACTACGCAGGCATACACAATTCATCGTAACGACGATATCTTTGCGCATGCGGCTGAATTCGATCCATCTCGATGGTTGGCAATGAGTTCGGAAAAGACAACTTCAGGAGAGGCGTTGGCCAAGGCTGCATACCACCCATTTGGTGCGGGCTCTCGTGTTTGTCTGGGAATTCACCTAGCCCAAATGGAACTCCGTCTCGCGGCAGCTGAATTCTTCCGCCATTGTAAAGGAGCAATTCTGGCACCGTCAACAACAGCAGAAAGTATGGAGATGGAGAACTTCTTTCTGATCGCTCCTCAAAGTCATCGGTGTAATATAGTTTTTACTTAACTGAGCCATTTGACCTGAAGATATAATTGAAACGTAAACAGGAGAGGCGTATATATGGTCTTTGTTGTTAAATGCTTCAGCTCAAATCGGGGCCACCTACATGCACCGTTAAGGAATTGTATACCTAGCCACCGATGGTTTTCAATCCGCTCCCTAAGCAGTGCAGATTTGCTCTTTCAACCTAAAATTTAGGACAGCTGTTTGATGAATCGGAAGAGCTGATCAGATGGCTGAATAGCACTAAAGATGGCGAAGCCAACGAGAGTATGGTACATCGAAGTAGTAGTGAGACTTGATGGCTAAGACCAGAAGCTTGGGTGTAACTTTGGACACTGAGTGCTTGGATGACTAGAACCTGAAAGTCCGAGCTTGTTGTTTCACAGTGTCTTTCAAACTTGTAAAATTAATATTCATGTTCATAGTACAGGCCCAGAAGCCGCTTGCTTGCAACAAGCTCAGATCAACAATTGAGTTTAGTAAAAAGTAATGATATTATAATGAGTGCAGGATAATAATTCTCATCTCGAAATGGTGTGGCTTGAAGGTAAGATCCTGTTCATACAACACACTCCCTACTTCTCCGAAGATCATACCGAATTCAAGCCTCCTTTTCTAACGGAGCATCAACGTGGTTGTTAAGGTCTTTGCTCGGGTTCCTGATGAAACAGGATGCTGTAATCATGTCAGAGAGATCGATCTTGTAACAAACTGAAAGTACTAACCAATGACTGTGACGCCCGAAAAGACGGCAGCCGCAATCCACACTCCTTTGAAGCTCGCAAGATATGCGCTCTGAAGTGCGTGTACACCAGCGCCGATGATCTGAGGTGTAACGCCTTGGATGTGAGCAAGTGCAGCCTGGTCATTGCTGGCAAGAGCTCCAATGAATTGTTCGAGTTCCGCTGGGGGGAAGCCTAAAGGCACGACAGCAGCTGCGATTCCAGAACCTAGTTTGCTGGAGAGGCTTGAATTGAAGATAGCGGTATCTACACGTGTTAACTTGACACAACTCATGCATTGTAACATTGAAACTTACAAATAGCCAAAGCAACAGAACCACCAAATGATCGAGCAGCCAGAAGAATTCCACTGGTTACTGCAATCATGTGAGGAGGTGCACTGAGCTGTGCTGCTGTGACAAGGTATGTCAAACTCCAGCCGAGTCCGATGCCTAGGAATACCGGATAGCCCCAGACAGCTTTTGCGCTGCCTAAATCGGCTGTGGCCATCAGAGCTAGGATACGTTAGTTCCGTGCTTGATCTGTAGATGACTCAACTTACCATAGAAAATCATAAACAAGACGAAGGACACAACAATCGGCTCCCGAATAGATTTGGTGAACATTGTGATAAGGACAACTGAACAAGATGCCACAACGGCTGCAAAGAATGCAACACAGAAATGGAGACCCACCAGCATCGGACTCGTTTCATAGAGAACCGACACTTCGAAGGCGAAGTAGTTGTTGGCTGCGAAAAAGATCATGCCATCAGCGAAGAAGCACCCCAAGGCAACTGCAAAGTTCCGGTCGTTCTTAAACAACTCGTGATGGATAAGCCCGTCTTTCTTCAAAAACGTCTGATGCACAATAAGTACGATGATAAAGCAAGCTCCCACAACCAGAGGCGCAAGGACATGAGCGTTCGACCAAGAGTATGGGTTGTCACCCCATGAAAGGCCGATTGTAAAAAGTGTTAGACCAATAGCCAGCAGGATATAGGCAACCCAGTCCAAACGTCCAAGCTTCTCTTTGAGCGTCAAAGATTTCTGTAACGGGCGTGGTGGAGGGTTGTACAAGACCCCAATGATAATGGCTGATGCACCAAGCAAAGCTGTGACAATGTACCAGTAATTTCGCCAGCCATAGAGATTGTTAGTAGTGAAGGCTGACCCGGCCAAAAGGCCAACGATTGCGCCTGCTGCACCTGCTAAATTGAGACCACCTTGGGCGATTGGCCTGAATTTTCTTGGCAAAATCTCAGATGCAACTGCGATGAGGATGGGTTGACCAATATACAGGACGCTGGAGATGACTTGCCCGCCGATCGCTTGGTTCATCGAGTTTGCTCGGGCCAGGATGAGGGCGCCGACAAAGCCAAAGGTCGATGCGACGACGAGAAACCATTTCCTGCCCCAATAGTCTGCAGCTTGCGAGGCAGGTGGACCAAGCACGACGGTGACAATCACAATCGCTTGTGACAACCATACAGTGTCACTAGCCCCTCCGATGGCAGCAGCAATGTTTCGGGCGTACTATAGGATTCAGTATGCATACTTGTAGGTATGATTTTTCGAAGGCACTTACGGCACCAGAGCCGACCACATTGAAAAGCTGCACAAAATATACGAGGCACAAAGCCTGTCTTCTGTCAGCAAATTCACTTCATTGGAGTAGGTAGCAGCGTACAATGTATACCAAAATGGTCTTCAAATGAACACCATGGTAGTTGTCGACATATCGAGAGTCGAGTCTCCTAAGACCACTCGCATCCTGGGAGGCAAGATTCTTTTCGGTATGCTTGGTTGATGTCTTTTCGATATCCATGTTATTGAAGTAGAATTATCGTTCCAGCAATAATCAAGAGTCACTCAATTGGCGATGTCAAGGGAAGGCGGATGAGAGAGGTGACGAGTCCTATCATTAAGTGGCATTTTCTGCTTTTGATTTTGACCCCCAGGGTGGGCAGGGGTGCTGTCGAGAACGCAGCCCAAAAAACGTTCACCAATCCTGGCAGGCTCAGAGGAGAACTAGTATTGAAGCGAGCATTTGAACTAGACACTTGCAGACGGGAGTGGACAGCGGCAGCTGCAAGAAGCGCAAGCGAAGTCTTGGCGTTGTGGAGGGTACTCTCGTTGAGCAATTCTCGCTTGTTACAACATCCTAATTTTTAATCCCTGGCTCAGTGCATCGTAGTCCTGATGTAACTGGTTGTACTGGTCTCTGAAGGCTTAAATTGATCTAACATCTAGAGTACCAGACAACAGTTATTGCAAGTCGTAACTGCCGGGTTACGGGGTAATGGTCACCGAAGCTTCACGGGCTGCACTCAACCCCGGACCGTGCCCCAGACTTCTCTCCTCTTCTAGCCAGTTTTTGTCATTTCCTCCACATTCGCCTCCACATTTCCTTTCTACTTTCTTGCCTCCAGCAACCAGATAGCTGTACTGTGTCCTCCACGCGCGACAGATTATTGCGTCCACATTTGATTCTGAGCTCCAGAATGAGTGTGCCTCTCAGTATTGGGCGGCATGCCACTGGAGATGCAGAGATTATAGGTGTTACACAATCGGAACCAAGGCGTAGCTCGGCTGCTGCTTCCGAGCAAGATCCAATATCCTGCAATATTTGCAACCGGAGCTATGCTCGACTAGACCACCTGGCTCGACATCTTCGAACACGTGAGTTTTGAACGTAGCACCCGGTGACCGATTTGATCCAAGATCTGATTACGCTAGACACCAAGGAGAAGCCGTTTACATGCGATATATGCCACAAGAATTTCTCCAGAATGTCAGCTCCCTTCTCATACGTCTAACGAAAATGCGTTTCTCACCCATGTTAGTGATGTCCTGAAGCGTCATACAGAGAACCACGATGCAGAGAAGCCCACGAAACGCCCCCGAACGTCCAATCAACCAACCGCACATCGGGTTTCTCGAGCCTGTAAGGCTTGTGCTGAGGCAAAGCTAAAATGTAGCGAGAGCCATCCATGCGTGAGATGCACGTCGAAGGGCATTACATGCGAGTAAGTCTCACCTCAACCGATGCAGCTACATCCTCTCAAACATGTGTCAGCCTAGACTCCACCTTGGCCTCTGCCCCAGAAAAGATTGTGATGCCGCTCAGTGGCATTGCAACTGATGCACCAACACATCAAGATCCTTTCAACACCGTTCCCGGACACAGGTTCGATCTAGCTCAGTATGACGATATTGATAACTTTTGCCTGCCTCATGGAGGGGAGATTGCTCAACAGATGCCGACTCCTTCAACTCTTCCAGTCGTCCAAGGTATGACTAAGGCTATACTCTGTTGATGCATACAATAAACTAAAGATAATTCGAACAGGATCCAATACAATGTCGTTCATACCTCAGGACCTAGACACAGAGTCGTCCAGGAGCTTCCATGATCTTATGATGGTAGACTTCATGTGCAATGTCATGAACCAAGGACCATTTGATCCGCATTTGAGTGGTCGCAACATGGGAACACTTCCAGATATCCTAGACTTTGCTTTTGACGACGCATTTGACTTTTCTTCCGCCGAGATTTTTACACCACATCTCGATGGCGATCGATCTGCGGCGCACGCCGGAAGTGGGACTGCCACCCCTTCTATTCGAAGACTTGCTTCTCTTGGTCAGCAGGCTTTCAAAGATTCTATGTGGCTGTGGACTCCCGCTCACGGAGACTCTTCTACGGCGGAGCAGGAGAATTTGTCACTTCCAACTCCAGAACTGATTCCTGGGGAGACCACCGATGTCATTCATCATTTGTCATTGGCCAGCCGAGATCGTGTGCTCTCATTAATATTGAGGACTTGTGAACCGTCGGCACAAAGACAAGTTGTCTCTTGCTTTCCGTCTGCGGAAATGCTTTCCAAGCTCCTGAGCAATTTCATTACCTATCACTCGCATCAATTCGCCCCTTGGATTCACGTGGCGACACTTGATCCTAACCAGGAACGTGAAGTATTCCTCCTGGCATTGATATCCGCTGGGGCGACTAACTCGCTATACCCTAACGTCCGTAAATTAGGGTATGCCATGCAGGAGGCCGTCCGCAGTACCATACCGGATTCTTTTGAGAATGACAACAGATCTACTCGAGACTTGCGATTGTCGCAGGCTTACGCATTACAGTTGCAAATTGGCTTATGGAGTGGCAACCGTCGCAAAATGGAAATTGCGGAGAGTTTTGCATTTCCACTTATCACCATGGTGCGGAGAGGAGGAAGATTTCGACAGAAGATGCTTGCAGAAATCGTACCACTTCCACAAGATGATTTGCGAACAAGCGAAATAAAATGGAAGAAGTGGGTAGAGCTTGAGTCATTCAAAAGACTAGCCTATCACCTATTCTTGACAGATACAGGCTCTTCGTTCTCTTTGATGAGCCAGCCTTTGATATCTTATGCCGAGATATGTATTGATCTACCATGCTCACAGGACTTGTGGCAAGCAATGACCGCCCAAGAATGGAAACAAAAATATCTGGCACTAAATGACATGAAGGTGGAACAAATGCCGAACCTGCGTTTAACGCTGGAGGATCTGAGCCAACTGACAAAGGTCCAATCATGCATCGATGTGCAAATGAGTCTTGCAGTGGTTGTGTCAACAGTCTGGTCACGGGTATGGCAGTGTTTGCAAATGAAGACCTTGTCAAATTATCAGTTAAACGGGTCAGGGGGATCTAGCATGCTCACAGTCAACACATACTATCAGGAACTGGTACACGCTGCGAAGAACGTGTCTCTCAGGTCCTCGGATTGGACCGGCGGACTCGGTCCGTACGCTGAGCTGCTGTTGGAGCTCTGCATGCTGCATCTGCATGTCTCCCTTGAAGCAGTCCAGCTTTTGGCAGGCAAGGACGGAGAAGAAGAAGCACGGAAAGTCGTACCTACTCTTCGGAGGTGGATTGAATCAGCGGAGTCTCGTCAGGCGATTTTCCATGCTGGTCGTGTGCTTTCAGCAGCTCACAAGTTCCCGTTTGGCCATCTTCGTGACTACTCTGCAGTTGCTGTCTACCACGCCAGCTTGGCTATGTGGGCATATGCTGTCCTATCTGAGACCACTATGCGATCCGTGACCACGAGCATGGAATTGCAGTATGGAACCACAAACCAACAAGAAGCTCAACGGGTGCTTTTAGATTCAACGGATGGGCCAGAATTGCAGAGGTTTCTTGTTTTAGGGGTCGGCGTGCCTGCTATTCGAAGATATGAGGAAGATTGGCTGGTTCCAGATATGGACATGAATTCTGTGCTGTTAAGTGATACGCTAACAGCTATGAAAAGTATTGCCAACTTGCTCGCAAACAAGAACGGAGACGAACAAGGTAGACCTCCTATGGTCGCAAATTTGAACAAGCTCATCCTGGCGTTAGGTAAGGCTGCTGCTGAAATGAAGAAAAAGGGTTCGTAGTAAGTATGGCTGGTTATACCAAGAGACGCCTAACCGATATTGAGAATTTATTGGGTGATCATACACTTGTCCTATGAGTTTCAGAATTGCCTCAGATAGCTCATCATGCACTTGCCTCCACATACTGTCCCCAGGTAAACTGCGAATCTGCAAAATGTCAGCGAACTTAAAGCACATATCATCAGACGGAAACTTACTACACATATTTGTCAACTCCCAATCCTCCGCCATCATTTTCGCTTTCACACCCTCATCTTCCTCATGTCCAACGGCGCCAGCAACAAATAATGCACTGATGTAGTGATCATCGGTTGCATGTGCATCTCGATACTGCGGGTGCTTCATCAATCTAGTTAACCCTCTCCTCAGTTTCGGTCCGGACGTCTGCTCGACAACATCTTTGAAGGCTTGGCGGAACTCGAGGGCCCACGATTCGGGAGGCGTCGGCTGAGCAAAGTTGTCTTTGTACAGAAGCATAGGCGACCAAATGTTGCGATATAGGTTATGAACAGCACCTCCGGATCCTATGAGGAGGTAGTTCTCGGCGCGTAGAGGTCTTAAAGCCGCCCCGATTCGCACATGGAAGTGAGGGTCATAATGTGCATTGGAGGAGATGATTGTCGTTGGAGGCATAGTGTTAGGGTCCGGAAACATCCGGATGAGAACAAGGAATACGTCGTGGATCCATTGGAAGGTTTCGTTGCCTGATGCGTGAATGCCAGCTTTGTTTAGCAGGTCGATGCAACGCTTCCCTGTCGCGAGGTCGGGCTTGAGTTTGTAGTCAACGTACTTTGATGAGTGAACATTTGCAACGGGTTGTTTCGTTGGTTCAGGGTTCATGGAAACCTGGACAGCGGAGTCGGATTTGCAATCCCAATGTGCGCCCATTATCACAATGCCGCGGACCTTGTGGGCGAGTGCGGCATCGCCGGCTGCTTTCCAGTAGGTTGCCGATGACGACTCTTCGCCAAGCATCATAGTGCTTCCATGGGAGAAGAAATGTACAGGAGTGACTGCAGAGGACATTGTTAGTATTACGCCGTGAGAAGGATAGAGTAACATGGTTGTGGTAGCCTTACGTGGCGGTGACATTGTTATGGTCTTGTGAGACTTCAGAGGAGATTTTGTTACACGGAACCAGACGCCGTTGTGGACGTATACTGCTGAGTTAGTTAATTATATGAACGGGACTCGTAAAGCTCAAAGGGTCGTCATCAACGTTAATGAGGTAGCAATTTGCAAACGGTGCGAGGCCAGGCGCACGTCGGTCGTTGTGTCGGGGACTGCTGGGCCTGCTATTAGTGTTCAACATCCACCAAATCAGGTGGACAGAGTGTGTGGCTGCGAGCTCCGGAATGGGCGCTGACGGCTCCGGAGTTTTACCCACTAGCCGCGGTTTAGCATACACATGACGGCCGGAATGTGGAGGGACACCCGCGAGCTCATACGGAGATCGGGACCAGGTAACCAGCTCGACGAACATTGCTCGTAGAGCAACATTGTCTTTTCATGGTTTCAGTGATCATTGGCTCAGTTCTCGAGTCCGTTCAAGACCGAGCCAAAAGAGGGTTTGACAAGATGATCCAGGCGGTCCACGGATCGCTCGACTCATGAATCAGATACGATGACATTTTCAAGGTGAAAAGCATTCTCCTTAGGAGCTTGGAGCACGTCAGCTAGAGCACTGTCCAAATATCGAAGCTTGACCGGTGCCAAGAAAACCCTGCTGGCATGTGAAAAATGGTCTGCCTTCCCTGTTCAACACCTATCCAAGGCTACGATGCAAACTTAGCAAACTACATTTGGAACCGTACATGAAACGTTGTGACGTCGTGCTCTTCTCGAGTCTACTGTAGTGGCTTCAATTCTCACGTCTGCTTTGTCACTATGATATGCTATGTCCACGAAATGATCGTTGAATATACGAATGGGATGAGGAGACTGTCAATTACATAACCCTGCTAGGTCCGCGCCTTGTTCCTGCAATGATACATCGCCTCTCTATCGTCCTCTCAACTTCGCCAAAACGGCTGGACCCCCATATTTTACCGAAACCACTCCTGCGGTGACAGCTCCTACCAAGATACAACCTAATCCAAATAATAGTCCTTGTTCGAAGAATCCTATCGGCGGACCGAAAGCTTCCTTTACGCGATGCAGCGTTATGTCTACGGCCTCTTCTGCTTTTCTCTTCTCTCTCACCGCCGAATCCTGCGAGACCAGAACGGACAGAGTATGTGAAAGCGCTGACACTTCAATGATTTCAGGCTGCGCAATTGAGAACATGTCGGTGGTATATCGTGGCTGAATCGAGACCGAATGCCCAGACGGCGCAGGAGGTCCAATCAAGAGCTCGTTGGGAATGTGATTGATAGTAGAAACCGAGGAAGAGATGAACTGACTGAGATACTTTGCTGCTGGTGGAGCACAGAAGAGGTACGTTGCCCGGAGTGTTACTGCTTCTTGTCCAAGGTGGTTGATCGCGTCGTCCATGCTAGATATGGGTACGATGAGCAGGAGTGGTGTGCCAAGCTTTCCGGACAGCAGGTCGCTGTCGCGATTCTTTAGCAGTGCAACCGTGCCTCTGTCTCCAGAAACAAGGGTTTCTGCCATAGAGCTCTTGAGCTGCTTTTGCACACCTGCCCCCAAACCAGCAGGCCGCTTGAGAGACGCCAGACTCTTGCCATTCTCCAGCTTCCCGTTGGCAGCGCCAGACAAGTACTGCAAGGCGCTTTCGGCAGCCGCAGTGCAAAACGATTGAGCGCTGAACTCATTGACCAGTACGATATCTGGGGCATAGGCAGATTGACCTCCGAAGCCAAAACGTGCTTTGACGCATTCTCTCGCTGCAGCCTTGATATCTGCACTCCTGTCGACAACGACTGCTACCCGATTGGAATGCGTGCGCATTTGTTTTGACGTCGTGACTGCACTCTGCGTCTCGCGCCCATTGAGTTCAATGCAATACTTGCCTTTGAACTCCTCGTCGAATGGCCATTGTTCCACGACTGCGAATGTCTGAGGAGAAAGTGCATCAAGCAGGAGCTTCTTCAAGAAGGCTCCTAGCTTCGACACCGTTTGTTGCAACTCGACCACAATGCAGTTACCTGCTGCGATTGCAGCTGCAACTGGCACAACTGTTGAGTACAGCGGGTCGTGCTGTGAAGGAATGATGTATGCACATCCATGTGGAACGCGTCTCGTCGTGTGGTCCTTTCCTTGCGCGATTCGGTATTCTTCATCCAAGCATTGCTTGGGATTGACTGATATGTGGAAGGTCTGGATAGCTTTTGCCGTCAGTAAGAATTGTGCTGTGGCCTCATCTTCCGACAATAACGTCTCGTCCACAAGGAGCTTGTTCAGCTGCGAGCGGGAATCCAGCAATGCTTTGTGTAAATTTGCAAGTTGTCGCTCTCTGTATCTAGGGGTGACAGCGATTCCGTCAATGACGGACGACCGGATTGCTTTGATATGCTCTTCCATGTCGATGTGCGTGATATGTCTGACGGCAGTATGAAAAGCAAAAGCAACTTGTGCACGTAAATGATGAACGCAATGGGTACGAAGTACGATGCAGCAAGCGACACGATGAAGATCAAGCCGACAGTAGTGTCATGGTCGCGTAATACTGTAGCAATAGCGCTCCACATACGACCGATCCGCTCAAGGTTTGGAGATAGAGAGCCGAACCCAGGTTCGAGAACCCTCCCCACAAATACCGAGTTTGCGTAGTCCATACAAACAGACGCCGTTCCAGAAAGATGGATCCCGAATGCGAGACTGATCTCGGGACCACACGTCTCTCCACTCAACCTGCAGTGACAAAGCCACTAACTCCGTTCGGTCTATCGCGGTGTCACATGTCAATGCATCTCTCCAAAGCTCTGTCACTTGCTCCAAGTTCGATCGCATCTTGAGCTGCAGCATATTGCAGGCTTTGCCAACTTCAAGATGAGCGTTACAACGACATCAAATACGACGACCCAGTCTGTCCTAAAAGTTCTAGCAGACTACGAGCTTACACACTCTGGCAACGATACCGACGGCACAGTTGAGGCTCCAAATCCAAGACTTGTTGACCAGGAAACAAGACAGAATCCAGACTGGTGGACGAGAGACTACAACGGTGTACCTCCATACAGACCGATAAACTATGATTTAGACCATGAGTTGAGACCGTGGGCGAGGCCGGGGATTGAGACGGCATTCGTCTGGACTATGTTGAATGGTGTAGGTGTTGTTGCGGTAGGTTCACTCTTTCACATGTTGTTTATGAGGGTGGTACTAACTTTTGGAAATCAGGCTACAGCAAGACTATGGAGAAACACTGGTGGAAGGTTGAATGATACGATTTTCAGATTTTCAATCGGAGGAGAACGATGAAGTTGGAAGCATGACAGGGCCAATCCATTTAAACCCGTTTGCTTTCGTTAATGTAAGGTACTTTCATAGATTGATCGAGAGTAAAATGTGGTGAATACTTTCGTGATCAATGCATGGCAGAGCGTTCAAGGTGCAATAAGAATCGGAATAGCTCGAGCTAACAGGCCAAATATGATTGTGTTTTACGTTCAAACTGGAAGAGATCGTTCTTTTCAGTACTATCTATTTCAGCTTGACGCTCTGACCTCCTTCATGTTACCATAATCTTCACCCAGTTTCTTGCCCTCGACCTCGATAGGCTTCGACTCCTGGAGCATATACAACATCCTTGCCCATTGTGTACTACTCGTGTTTCTCCAGGCATGATTCGTGCCTCGCTGAATGCTGATATCGCCTCTTCTCATCAGCCTCTTCTCACCAGAGTCAAGCTCGAGATAAACCTCGCCCTCAAGCACAACTCCATAGTCCAGGCTTACAGTCCTATGCATGGGCGAAAGTGCTCCTGGCGGCATGTCCACAATCCGAAGAACTGTGCCACCGTTGATAACCAAGCCTGGTTTTTGGTCAAGATAGGATTTGTAAGAATTTACATCTTGGTTGGAATTAAAGTCGACAGGATATTTGTCGGTGGTATAAGCAAGAGCAAAGTTTGCCATTCCCTCAATGTCCTGCCATGGTTGTTCTTCCGGTAGTTGGGTTGAGAAGATGGCTTGGCCGGAGGAGTTGTGGTCGGTGATGAAGCGATGTGTCTTAGGAAGGCCGTTGGGGAGGGTTTCTTGACTCATCTTGATGGTTATGGAACGATTGACTGTCTTTCTCACTTTCGCTCAGATGTTGTCCTGCAAGTCAAGTAACAGTACAGACGGCTCTCGAAGCTCTTGAGTGAATAAAAATCAGTTATGTCACAAACCAGTCGAAGCGTGTGATGTACGAGAGCGTCCACAACGATCTCTCAGCAAACAAGGAAACTTTGCAACCCTCCCGACCATCAATTCGCTTTTCACGAAGGACCGAGTACGGCTATGCGGGTGGTGTTCCGGTGTGGCGGAGCTCGGCATCATATCGTGCACACATTTGTGGTCAGTACAAAGTGTTCCCTCCACATTCCGCAAATGCCCATGCAGAGTCTTGGCGATAGCGTCGTCTACACTAGTACTATTCGAACGCTTCATAAGATTGCGCTATCATTGTTCAGTTTGAATGAAAGCTTTGACGTGATACAGGTGTTGTTTGAAAATGCCGAACGATATTAAAGACATCTCCAAGGTCGACAGCACGTCGTACCCTTATACCTTTGAGCAGAATGTGACCATACCATTGAAAAGCTCGACTGGCGTGGTTCGTTGTAATGTCTATCGGCCAAAATCGCAGGAGCAGGACAGATTCCCGGTGATAATGACCTATGGCCCATATGGAAAAGACATTCCTTACTCAGACTTCCACCCAAAATCGTTTTCCGAAGTAAACGCTGAACACAAGTCAGAGCATTCAGCATGGGAGACGCCTGACCCGAAGTATTGGACTAGCCAAGGTTACGCAGTTGTCCGTGTCGACGAGAGAGGCCTTGGTCAATCTCCAGGCGTCCTCGATACCATGTCTCGGGGAACATCAGAAGCATTCTTTGACGCCATTGAATGGGCAGCCGAGCAGCCTTGGGCGAGCGGGAAAGTTGGTCTGCTCGGTATTAGCTATTACGCTGGAAGTCAGTGGCGCGTTGCAGCTTTGAGACCCAAAGGCTTAGCTGCGATCATACCCTGGGAGGGTATGAGTGATTACTATCGGGATCGATGTCGTCACGGTGGAATCTTATCCGATAGTTTCATCAAATTTTGGTGGAATCGACAAGTGATTACCAATCAATATGGCCGTCCAGGACGTAGCAGCAGTAACTGGGGTCCCGACACGATTGAAGGTGATTTGCCTGAGGAAGAACGACAGAAGCTGCGAAATGATCAGAATATCGACAATGCGCAGAATCAATTTCGAGATCAGCCATACTATGCTTCAAAAGAGTACGACCTAGGTAACATTGAAGTGCCTCTATTGAGTGTTGCTAATTGGGGTGGGATTCTACTTCACCTACGCGGCAACGTGGAAGGTTGGACTCACGCAGGTTCAAAGGTCAAGTACCTACGATTTATCACTGGCAGACACGACCTGCCGTTCTATTACAAAGAGGAGGTTGAAATTCAACGCAGCTTCTTGGATGCTTTCTTGAAAGGCGAGGACACAGCAGGTTGGTCCGTGCCAGGCAAGTTGCCACCAGTCGATATGGTTCTGAGGAAAGGTGATGTTGGCTTCAATGACGCTGAGGCCGAAAAAGCATATCCTCGACGTACAGAGAGTTCTTGGCCTATTGCTCGCACAGAGTACACGAAATACTATCTAACGCCTGAGCGGGAATTGACGACGACGTTACCAAAGACCGCCGATGCAAGCAAGATATCGTATGAGGCCTTGGGCACGCTCGACAAGCCACAAACCGTGCAGTTTGTCACTGCACCAGTACAAAAGGAGACTGAGGTAACAGGTCACATCGTGGCGCATCTCAATGTGTCAGTGACCCCATACATTGGTGGCACACTGCCTTCTGATATCGATCTCTTCTTGACACTGCGGCATGTTTCAGCGAAAGGAAAGGAAGTTTTTTACACAGGAACAGCTGGTGACCCTGTGCCTCTTTGCAAAGGTTGGCTTCGTGTCTCAATGCGTAACGTCAACAAGTCCCATTACAAGCATCGGTCATATCTGCCATACCGAGATTACTTCTCGACTGACAAGTTACCAGTACTACCTGGAGAGGTCTACCCGATAGATGTGGAGATATGGCCCACAAATGTCGTGTTGGAGCAAGGGGCAAAGTTGATACTGGAGATTTCAAGCGGCGATACCCAAGGTAGTGGGATCTTCACACACATGGGGGAGAGTGATAGGACCAAAGAGAAATTGAGTGGATTGAACCACATCCATTTTGGAAGGACTTTCGAGAACTATGTCACATTGCCAATTATACCGACAAACTGAAGTCATATGCAGCAGTGACAGTTCAAAGTGGTATTCCTGCGTGAGAGAAGGTGTAGCTTCTCCACAACTGAGCATGAAGGTATGTTCTAAGAACTACCTTGCGTTGGCATCATGAGCCAGGAAAACGGCATTACTTGGAAGGTTGTATAGTGAAATAAAGATATAAGAAGGTGGAGTCTTAGATCTAGATATCACAGTTTTCATCGCTCCAGTGACTGTACAGCAAGCAGATCATACTTGTAAGTCGAATTAGGGCCTCATGTAATGATAAAGAAGTGCTTGAAACTAACATAATTGAACGGTAGATATCTTAGGTTGGCAATCTTTCTCATGATGTCTATCGTGCACCCAAAATTTCTGTCGAACCTGAAACCGTGGTTGGCTTTTTTTCTTTTTGATTTCATTGACGATTACGATGTAGAATTAAGGCATGCTAATGAGGTCTATTGACTGAACTTGTCATGCTGGAAGTCAGCATAAATCATCCCGAGAAAGGCCGTTAGCAACCTCAACCTTCACATAGATATGGCTGAGATCTCCAGAAATCTAAAACCTTCTGCGTCAAGTTTGTTCGCCAACCACCAGCCTTCGATGGAATGAAATGCTGTGAAATATGAAAAGCACTCTAAACTGAGCTGTCATATCCTAACAGCTTCTGAAACATCTGGCACACCAGTTCCCGACACCACCTTCGCCACAACTACCTCGTAAACAGGTATCTCAGCAAGCCTGGTTATGATATGATGCAGGGTAGGTAAAGTTTTCCAAGACCCAGCATCAATCAAGAATCGAGCATTTTTCGTTGACCAAGTTCGTTCTGGCTTAGGTGTGGGAACAGCGCCTCCAAAATCGTCAAACACAGTATACTCTGCCTCAGCCTGACCTTTGAGTTCCCGACCCACTGATGGAATGTACCTCTGAACTAGAATTCCGTTGTCCGCATCATCACCCGTCATCTTACCTGCCACATTACTGATATCATCCTCCTGTAGGTCATTCCATTCAAAATGACCCCATGTCCGCCCTCGCCAGCTAGCAGTGATAGTGTATGAATTGGCACTTCGGCCAACGTCGATAGCCGAATACAGCTTTGGCATGCCAAGCTCCTCACGTCCAGATACGATCGGGTCCGTCAAGCTCTCGAACAATATCGGCATATACACCCCGCTTGTGACCGACCCGTCTGCCTTCACATATTCTACACCATGAATGTATAGACCAAGGTGATTGTATCCGGAGCCACCAAGCCATTCCATACCATCCAAGGTAGTCTGTGAGAAAGAGCAGTACGCAACCGTGCCTGGCGACTTGAAGCGCCATTGTTTCGAGCCAGGTGGGAAGAGGTTTTGTAAAACCGTTCTAGATGTCTTGATCTTGATCGAAGCAGTGACAAAGGTCGACTTGGTTCCATCTCGAGACTCCCCTCCATGAGTCTGTCTGGGTCCTGGCATGGGCCCAAAAGCAACAGGCATTCGCCAATACGAAGTTGGTTGCCTCGCCCACCTCCACTCTCGAAGTCGCTGAGCTGCGTTGTCAAACTCATCGTGCCCGAAGTTGAAAGCCATATATTTCTGCATATCCACCTTACCTACTGCGTCATCCCTTCCCGCTGTCCTTGTGTACTCCTGGAGGGTGTCTGCTCTGGACTTGCGGATATCTTGATACAGCAACAATCTGTCCTGTACTTCGTTTCTTCCAAGATCACGCTCCAGTACTGTACCAAGAGCAGCAGCATCCTCCATAGCAACTGCTGCACCTTGTCCTTGATGTGGCAGGAATGGGTGTGCGGCATCCCCGAGCAGTGCTAGCCGACCTCTCGCCCAGGAAGGCAAGACTGCCATATCCATCAATCTCCATATCTTGAGGGATTTCTCGTCAGCTTTTTTCAAGATTGCAAGGAAGTCTTCATGGAAATTCTTGTACACTGTAAGCAGCATGTCTTTGGTCGCTTCGTTGTTCCAATCTCCACTAGATGCTGATGAGGTTTCGTTCTCAGGGTGGATACATACGAAGTTGAGCAAAGTGTTGTCGCTTGTTGGATACATCACGAGTCGGCGATCTTCGCCAATAACCATCGCTAACTCGCCATCTGCTTCAGCATATGGTCGTGTTTGTGGGTCGTCCAACACAGCTTGTTTAGGAATTAAGAATCGGAAGGCGCTCTTTCCGCTTGAGAATGGCTTCGGGTGTCCAGGAACCACAGTGTTTCTCGTGACTGAGTGAACTCCATCAGCACCGACAACGACATCTGCTTGATGTGTCGAGCCGTCAGAAAGCGTGACCGTTCCGTCTTCTGGATTGACCTCAGAAACAGCATTCGCGAGGTTCAACTGGGTGCCCAATTTCAGTGCCGTTTCCTTGAGTGCATTATGTACCTTGACCCGATGACCAAGGACCCATTCATGCTGCCAAATCTTGCCGGCCGCAATGGTATCGGCAGAGACGAGCTTCCGGCCGTTTGGTGCATATGTCGTGACTCTATTGCATGGGTTTGCACCACTTTGACTCGGTGTAATGCCCATGCGCTTTAGCAAACCATGAGCGTTTGGTGGGACGTGTATCGCTGCTCCAAGCTCAGTTGCAAATCTACTAGACTCGAAGACAACCACATCATGGCCTTGCTTTCTCAGACTTATTGCAGCAGAAAGTCCACCAATTCCAGCTCCAACAATGATGATCTTGAGGCCAGTTTGGCCCTCGTCATTGGTGTGTATCCCGTTCATAGTCATATTGTTTATCATCGCTGCTGTTTGAACATTTGATACCATGAAAGTATTGCAAGAAAGCAGAACAGTAATCGGGCAGAGGATAGTCCGACAAGCTGTTTATTAAAATGGGCAACGCTAGCAAAGATACGAGCTTTTGCCTGTGCATCACAACAACAACTCTGTGTTTGGCACACCGGAGCATCCGAAGTCCGACCCTACAGAGCAAGTCGTTGCATCCCGCATTTTTGCTACCCCACAAAGCACCTCTCCACATTACTTCCGACAGGTTCTACATACGGCAAAACGTGCTTTTCGGAATGTGGACAGAAATTTACCAAGGAGCCGAAAAGCTTTCGTCGCAAA
Source organism: Neophaeococcomyces mojaviensis (assembly GCA_030247915.1). Taxonomy (NCBI): domain Eukaryota; kingdom Fungi; phylum Ascomycota; class Eurotiomycetes; order Chaetothyriales; genus Neophaeococcomyces; species Neophaeococcomyces mojaviensis. The sequence continues at coordinate 35,178 of JAPDRQ010000142.1, forward strand.
AAGGTGGGTAAGGCAGTATCGGTCTCTGCGTGAAAGAAAGGATGCTCCGTCGAGGATTGTAGTGAGAAACCAGCGGAGAAAATGGCTATAAAGAAATACCGCCGAAACATTTGTCTCTTGATATCTTTTGACTACCCTCTGGGCAGCAAGGGTGGCAGTACATGTTGCGTGACTTCTGCAAGTTCTAAATTCAACGCCATGAGAGTTCCATACTGTATAATGCAAATGCAAGAGCCTCTTGATGCTCCGAAATGATCTTGCTATAATTGTTATCGATCAGCCTTATCGTAACATCGTGAGAATTTGCCCGTTGGTTACTCAATACGTGATTGACGGCGAGCCCTAATTATTGTCAGTCACCCACTTTGTTAGTATGTCAAAGGTATAGCTTCCGTTATCGTTGAGGCCTCGATTAAATCTGCAGCTGCGTATGAATGGAAAGAGAGAATCCAGTAATCAGGCAGATACGCCTTGCAGCCTTCCACACAGCTCCATCCTTGAAGCAAGGCGAGCGGTTACGCTCTCTTTATTTGCTACAATGTATGATTTGATCAACAGTCGCTCATGGGTCTCTTTTGATTGTAATGAACATCCCGAAGGTCGGCAGGCATGGTTGAGGAAACTATGGAGGTTGCCAGAGAACAGCTCAATGCTTACACCTTTGACCTACTATAGCGATTCTGCCAGGCGAAAAGTCCTGCATTGGTCTTGGTGTCGTGTTGCATCTCTACTGTTGCACTATGTTTGCAATTGACTCTTCCATTGGTGACCTAGTAAGAGAGGTCTAGGGATAACGATCGGGTAGCAATCTGATATGTGCTTTAGTAACGAAGCTTATTCTAGTCAGTTGCTTGAACGTGCTAGGCTTCGAGCGGCCTGTTATATCTGCTATTAAAATGTTGGGCCATTTGAACCAGCTGAGATTTTATATGAAACTGTCAATCCGACGGCGCTCTCCTTACAACTATTACTGCACGACAGGCCAATAAACTAGTGATAATGCACTGCAATAGACAAACTAAGAAACTCGGAGGATCAGTTTCTGGCATGCTCAAGCCTACAAACCCCAGATATCATATCCTATGTCGAATCTGTTCATGCATTGCGCATCTGGTTTATTATTTTGGCATCGTAGGCTCTGCGCCTGCAACGAATCACACCTCAAAGCCCATACTTCACACATCGACGGCAAGCTAATTCCATCAAGAAGTCTCAGTATTGCACTCACAATTAGCGCATACATCAAACCCTCCACCACCTCTCTCAACATCCTTCGAACTTGCTACGTGTGAAGCTCGTAGCATTTCACTAAGTTTTTACTCTCGCACACGTCTACTCATTTTCGGATTCCGCTATCCGAAAGAGCGTGGACTTATCACCGCAAGGCCAGAAGAAGCTGAAACTGTCTTGTAGCCATAGCCAAACAGCAGTTCTCCAAGTTATAGGGATCCCGCAATTCAATAGAGTTTCATTAATTGCTACACTTCCAAAACAAATATGAGCTTAGCTTCCCACCAAGATTTTGGCCCTCCTTAACCATGTATACTGATAGTCTGAGACAAACGAGAATTTCAATCAAGTACAGGGACCACATATTTGGTCTGCTGTCCGATGTTTGTTTGTGAGGGGAGAATAGCAGTGAGAAAAAATCTGGTGTTGCTCGTTGCAATTGTTGACTAAGTCAAGTGTCCGAAAACAGAAGCTGTGTGTCAGGCACTCGGACGTACCTTCCCAATATAGCCTAGCTATATTACCAGTACTTGTTGAGACTGTCAAAAGACAGAACTTGGACAATTCAATACCACAATGATACCCAAACCTAATTTGTGTTCCTCACAATGTGACAATATCAGCTGCAGCATTCTTAGATCAAATATCAGATTTAGCTTCATGGGACAATTTCCATATTCTCTTCATGATCTAGTAAGGGGGCTGGTATTGCATTGGATACAGCTCATGACGCGAATTTCACTACCGAAATCTGGGACAGTGAAAGCTGATGAGTTCTTGATGTAGTTGTCAAGACAAAGCGCAAAATACCATCGAGCTAGATGGGAAGATGGCAGCTAGGGTCCATCAGCGTTCAAAGTTGTTTGGAAAATTCTGCAAATTTCTACTAACGACATCATCTATATCCGGGCAAGCCAAGTATCTTTCCTGCAACCGCACGCGCTTAGCCAACCTAGTTAGATGCTTTCGAGCGGTCATTCGCGATCTTGGTTGCTACGTCAATATCCTCCTTTGGCAGATTGAGCAAGTTATTGAGCGTGCCCTTATTGTGCTCAAAATCACCACAACCATCGGGATAAAACACTCGGGCTGTCATCGTGGCAAAACCAAGAGGTTTGCCTTCCTGTATCTCCTTGATACCACTAGAGTAGCGCTCCTTAACTGGCTCTTTTTCGATGGTCTGTTCGACTGCCTTGGTACTGGTCACACGAAGAGCCGACTCCAGTATATCTTTTTGGCTAACAGTAAAAGAGTTGACATAGACCACCTTGTTCTTCAAGCTCTCAAGACAGGCTTCTTTGTCCGCACCTTCAGGCTTGATTGGAAGACTGAGAAGAGCAGAAACAGCACGACCGACCTGGCAAGAGTAGTTGTTTCTGGGAAATTGCGTGACAGTCATAGCCATACCTGAGGCAACGTTGAGGTAGAAATCTTAGTCTCGCCGTCGTCGAACAAAGTAACAGTGCGATTGGTAAAGTCAATGCCAAAGTTCGCAGGCTTGGCAAGAGCGTACTCGTACTAAAACCCAGTAGATACAGCGATGTAAGAACTCTTACTAAGCTCCGCGGTGGCTTTGCGAGAAGCCACTGTAGCGCAACATGTGGTCAGCAAGTATCTCAGCATACACCAAGAGACTACTCACCCTTCGACTGGAACCCAAACACGTCCTTGACCATTGCTTCGTTGGCGGTGTCTGAGACCATTCGTTCGGCAAAATCTATGGCACGCCTGCCTTGCTGGCAGCATTGACGAGCTGCAATTCAGTTTCTTTCAGAGTGCGGCCACTCAAAGTGATGACCAGCGCATCCTAGCCCTCGAGTGCCTCAATGAGCGTCTCTGATTTGCTGTAACCAACCTTCCTGATAGTTGAGCCTGCTGGCAACTTGTTTTGGCTGTCTATCCATGTGATTGCCGTGATTTTGTGCTTGCCAGTTTTGAGCAGGGCTTTGGTTATGAAGCTGCCGCAGTTACCACCAGCCTGCAATTTTCCGTTAGTGTATTTGAGAGCAACGCAATGTGTGACATGATCTCACGCACACCAACGATGGCAACATTGGTAATGTAATTTGAAGTGGCCATTTGAAAGCACTGATCGAATTCAGGACTCGGATATCTACATGAAAAGGTGCTGCAAACCCGTGCCATGTGCTCTCTTATCTGCACATAAGCATATGGAGGTAGTCGGCTTTAAGCTCGTGGTTAATTTTCCAGGTCCAAAGGTGATCCAATAGATCCTAGTTGCGAAGATCTCATGAAGTCAATTACAAATTTTCCGTAGTTTAAGTAAGTAGCTTGCTAGTTTTGGCAGAAATTGCTTTAGATGTTCTACAAACTCACTGTTTACAGCCATCTGAATTATTTGTGGGATGAAGGCTTCAACGACTTCCATCTGTAGAATTCTTTGCGATCTTCGCGAATGGGTCTAGCGACAACATACATACAATTTCGGAGTGGGTAAAGAGTCAGATCAAAACCATTTCATTTGGTTGCATCTAGGCTAGGTAAGTTCTATATTCTATCCCATAACAGAAATTGCACTTACTGAACCATTGAACCGATTCAGCAGCGACCAGAGCGGGTAAAAGTAGCCTACTCGTTTATATTCATCACTGCCCGTTACAGTAATCCACTGATATCCAGTTTTCGCGTTATACCAGTGTCGAAAGAATCTTCCGTAAATGTCTGACAATTTAGTATTCAAGTTTGTTCTACTTGTCGATTCGATTGAGTTCATCAGCAGAATGATAGTGAACACCTTGGTTTACTGACTTTCAGGACCACAATGGAGCGCAAGGTTTTGGTTGGACCGACTCATGCACGATGGGTTGGCGGTCATAAAGAATGCACAGTAATTTCAGAAAGTGAGTTTTTCCTGTATATCTCATAGATACTTGATACGTCCTTCGGCTTTCAGGTGAAACACACTCGCGAGTCCAGCCAATGTCTATATGGGTATACTATTGCTTGAAAGAGACCATTAAGTTATTGGACGACATTATGGTGGTTTGTAGCTCTTGAGTCCTGCAAATGGTCTCACGTGAGTGTCGATGCTCTTATAGAATCAAGGCCAATCGCATCTAGATGGCTTGAAGGGACCACTGCATGCCCGTGACTCCTGTGCCATTGTTATTGCACATAAGTTTTTCATGCACTGTGATTAAGGCTTGTGTGTAGACGGAATCTCACGAGGAACTATTTTCATCCTAAGACTCTGATATAGAAGGACTTCGCCTAGCTGTTATCAAATGTTCTTCGGCAGTTTCGGCACACCTTATTAGAATGAGTGACCTTTGAGACACAGAGTGCTGATACTCTATGTCAAAAGGCTTGGGGAGATTGAGTATCTTGTATCAGTATTCAGATGGCTAGCAAGACAAAGCTTGTAGAGCGTAGAGAATCACAACTTGTTGATCACTAACCAACTTTGTATATCCCCTGGAATCACCTCCAAAATCCGCAGGCCAGCTTGCTTGATCAGTTCCTTCCACTCTGAAAGGTTGACTACCTTCAACTGCCATTCCAGTTCCGCTGAGTCTACGTCAGCCCCATCCGTATTCTCTAAAGTCACACGGAACTTGTCAGTCCGTACTTTAAACTCAGCATCCCACTGCTCCAAAGTTGGATGTTTGACAAAAAATTTACCATCAGTACTTGGGTCGGCGATGCGTTGAGCCGTTTCTGGCGAGAGCTTGATCCGCTGCTGCTCAGCACTACCAATGAAGCGACTAGCTAAGGCTGGGTTTGAGTCAAAGTGGTCTCCCGGCGAAAAGAATTCGTTTAACACGCTTATAATCGCTCGGCCACGAGTCGGACGTAAGTATTCAGAAACTTCTGAAAGAAACTGCCTAATTTCTTCTCCACGTGCGACGTGTGAGACACCCCCAGCCGCAAATATGATCAGATCCGCCTTTGTTAGTCCACTTCCCTCTTGCTCCGGGCGATCTCCATAGTCGGAATTAGGTCGATCGGATAGGACCTTCTTGATATAGTCACCAAAGTTGCCTGCTGATGCTTGACCCCAGATTACATCGACGGATTCTGGGTGATGGTATTCTTCATGCCATCCCGCTTCGAAACCATGCCATAGGACTCTAGCCTTCTCTAGCATGGGTGCTGACGGTTCCGTCCCAATCAAGATGTATTCGGGCTCCTTGCTCTTCGAGAATTCTGAAATTGTACTTCGCTTACCCAGATGTTTGAACAGCTGCCGAACAAGTCTACCAGACCCTGAACCAACTTCAACGATCACGAAAGGTTGACCTGGTCGGCAATCATTCATCGCGTTGACTTGACTAAGTTGATCTAGATAAACGCCAACATCTTCGCTGGTCACAGTAGGGTCAAAAATTCTGTCTACCCAATTATCGTAGAATTGAGCCCATAGTGGTGAGTGATATGCCGACATATCTCGGTCGGATGATGTAGTAACGTTATTTGTACTGTTGATGTCTGCTCAAGTATTCTCCGAGCACTGTGGAACTTGTCTAGCATTCGAAGCTTCAGCGCGACTTGTACCCTCGTGGATGAGAACTGCCGTTTGAGCATAGATTCTGAATTGATTTTCGGTTATCCCACAGTCACACGGACGGACAGAAGCGAACATTTCCCCACAATTTGAGCAAGAGAATGTGCATGCGAATGCGAACACGGAGCACCTATTTTGGAACGAAGATACGTCAAGGAACTACGTGATTCCACCATATCTTGTCATCGCGCCTGTAGTGAGTGTAAACACAAATACTCTTTCTGGTTAAACTCAAAAGCACTCGAAGGAACTAAACACGTTACTCTTCTGTGCTGAGGTTGTTTTTATATATAGTTCTGCCTTAGTCATTGCTTTTGGAGAGGATTCAATGTGACTGAGTACCAATCAGTGTCGTTGAAGATACATATATATACACAATGTTCTTCAGTAGTTGAAGAGTTTTGGCATTATAATCGCATTGTGGGTGGTTTTTGGTCAGTGCAGGCATTCTGACTAGTGAAGCTGAAACGCGCCTCTTTCCTCTCGAGAAGTCTTTGCATCAGATTTCGTTATGTATTGATATCGCTCATACTTCCGTAGCCAATATTAACTTCTTTACTAGGATAAAGAGGGTCAGGCTTACTATTCTATAGTCGGATAGTGTCTACTTGAGCATGGATTCGCGAGCCCCAACCATTACTACCTTATGCTCACTAAAATTCGCATGTATTCATCCCATGTACGTCCAACTGGCTCCGGTAGAAGTCATGCCGATGATATTCATACATCTCTACTGACAAGCCGTTATCGTAATGCATATATGTCAGATACAATAGGTGAACAAAATGTGATTGCGGCTGTCATGCCTCGCGGTTAGGATCAACGCTGTAGTAGCGGTGATAATGCAGACAACTTTCCTTGACACGATTTGGTCTCCTGTTGAGGCATGAGTGTTCGCTCTGATAGTAGCTGCGTCAAACGGCAATTTCGTCCTGTCCCCACAGATTGGTGATACATCTCGACCTTGCTGGGCACCAAAAGTGGTCAGTCTTATCATAAATATTTTCGTCTTTCCATGGACAGATTGACCTCATGACACTAGTCATCTTTGGGTATTAATACATATGTGGTGCGTTCAGTCATTTATTAGCTACCTCAGGGATAGTACTAACTGCCGGCACCTGCATGGACTTCACTTTGAGTCAAAGAGGGCGTCAGTCTTTGGGATAACCTGTATGAAATCACTTCGCAGTGATACTCTCTCGACTGCTTGTTTGTGGAAGATGTATTGATCAAACCTTTGCCTGACAAGACAGAGATTTTCTGCGCACATAGCGACGTCGGGGACCTGAAATTGTGTGGTAGAAAAGTTTAACCCATTTTCTTGCTCAGGTAAAATCAAGAGATTGAGCTGGCTTGAGTCAGTATCTAAGCTCTGAAGGCAAAAGAGCTGGCTGCATCGTGTTTGGACAGGTTTGAAGCAACTGCAAATAGGAACAGATAGTGAAGACATTGAGAAAGACAAGGTGCTGTAATAGGCTAAATTACACCACCAGGACAGGTCGTGCGCCAGTAGTACAAAGATGCAGCTGGACACCGCTTCTGAACCAAGTGGGGTGCCGAATTTAGTAAAACAGTCAAACTTACTGGTCGAGACTCGATAGTCCCAAGCTCTGCTAATACACTCGAAAGTGTGTATCACTTGTCCAGATCCTCACGCCGTGGGCGTAGGCATAGTTCAAAAGATTGCGCTAATCGCTCATTCTTCCACTGACATTCTCTGGCTTGAAAAGACGTCTTGGCTGTGAAATCAGGGCCAGAAGATGAACTTGAGAGTTAAGCAACCCCAGGACCTACGATCGAGGTATATGAAGCTTAACTCCTACCCAGATAAAGTATAGTCAGCACACATAAAGAGGCTATCACCCATGTAAGACAGATTCCTTCAACTCGCAGAGCTGAGTGACACACAGGGAAGGTAGAGTCAGACAGTCATTGCTTACTCTCTTTCAATATTCAAATTCTAGTTTCCACTTAGACGGTGCCTTTATTGTCCTGGCCCTACCTGAATAATGGGGTAATGACTGTTGAGGTCGATAGATAAGTTGGTTCTGTTGGTCAGAGGTTTACAGGTTTCACCAGGCGTAGTTCCGCACTGTACCATGCTCATTACTCGAAGAATAAGCTAAGATGAGCGACCTGGTCTGGGTCAATATGCGATTTCCCCTTGCTTGCTTTTTCTCTTTTAATCAGTTGGCAGTCACATTTGTTCGAATCTTCGATGTTTCTAATTCATCAGACAACGTGAAAGAATGGTACAGGCATGTGAAAAAAGAAAGATCTGTTATTGGGCCAGATTATGTCGCACCTCGAGGAAGGCATGCTCCAGAGCCAGTGGTCAGATCAAGGCAGAGAAGTGGCTGGTAAGTCTCCATGATAACCGTCCAGCCGCGGGATGAGGATGTGCTAGATGAATCAGTGAGTGCTCGATGGTGATTCATGAACCTATTACTAGCATGCGAGAGATTGACTGCCAAAAGAATGCTAACAAAGGGTATCTGTACCTCTGAACTGGGCTTAGGATTTGACAAGAGATCTCTGAAACCGTCATTGAGAAAAGAATGTGACCAGAGTTAGGAGTGCATTTATGACCACAAGAGCAGGCTGATCATCAGACAGGCTGGCGTACTTGAAAAATTGTTTAAAGGCAGGCTTCAAGAAACCCATGCTCGCGGCAACGAGATTGATTTTGAGAAAGCTTATATCCAGGTTGGCAAAAAATGTGCAGGTCGTGTGGGAGTATATATCCAGATGTTGAGATTTATCATTCTCTATGATTAGGTTCTGTTACTCCCTACAGACAGGGTTCTATCAGTTTAATGCTCTGTTCTTTATGCCTTGAATATTGTGCTCGCTGGAGAGAATTCTCAGTGTTATGAATGAATATCGATAATCGGACACTTCGATGCATCAAAGCTATGCACCAGGCCAAGTCACTTTACTTCGCCATAGTGGCCCTAGCACCGTCTCGCTTTCTTTTCTCATCTCATAGAGCTGCCAGTTGTATATCGTACATGCTTCACCTGTTTTAATCTTCTCGCAACCTGCTTTACTGCTATTCTCAGATAGTACAGGACTTTGCGGCAAACTTTCCATTCCATTCTGCTTGCCTAGATCTGAAGTTGAATGAATGTGGAATAACACTGCTATTTGATTTTGAGGTTTCTAATCCAATTCTCGATTTGGTGCCAAAAACTCTCACGACAATAGTATCCCGTGGTGGAATAAGTAGTACTTGTAAATCGAAAGCCAGTCGCTTAAAAGCGATAATCCGTTGTGGGGCACATAAACTCGTAAACGCCTTTACTACCTTCATTTGGAGACAAAATTTAAACATATTAAAGACTGGCTGAACGATTGCGTACGAAGGGAACATAAGGTGATACTCGGGGTTCAAACACTCGAACGCTGTGGACTGAACAGTAAAATTCTTAACGAAACGTTATGGAAAGATACTGATGCACACAAGTCACGACACCACTGTTAGGATTCTAAGCATCAGGACCAGCGAGCGTGACAGTGATATGGGCGACAGGTCATTCTGTTTCCGTGCCAGGGAGAGGCACAGGACTTGGTTGATCTTACGGTCGAACTGGATTAGCAAAGCCTACTGCCGAGGAGCACGAAGACATTCAATGGAGTACGCGGCGACTCCACGATGGATAGATCTGATTCTTGTGACACCTGCTCTGGCCAAGCTAGCTCTTTCCTGTCAGTCATTTCACATCGAACATGGTTTCAACCATAGAGCTACGGATACGTCATTCTTCGTACCTGCATCTCGTCGTGCGTTCAAAAGGGCAGACTGGAACAGGGTTCGGCAAACAGTCGCACTAACGCTGGATCCAGCTCCGACCAATATCGAAGATGGCGGAATTGGCTGCTATGCCATATGTTAGTGAAACATATCCAATTGCGGTCGATCGACACATCCCGATGGCTCGGTCATCCCTCTACTTCCGCCGTTGGTGGACTATGGATCTCACCTGACTCCGAAAACATTATACCCAGGTCCGAAATGAGCACGCAGTGTGCCCATACTCAGGAGAAGAGATTTGGCTCTCGAGCATGTGGTGCAAGAGGCTAAGAAACTATTTCTATGACACTATGAAAAGACACAAATGTCAGTGGAAGGAGTTCCTGCACGATGCTGAGATCAAGCAGATAACAAAGGCTAAAGGAGAGGATATCATAGCTCTCATCTCTTCCTTCATGCGTAACGTTGTGGTTCTTATATAGGCAGGCACTGAATTTTAGAGCAGTATCTTAGAGAGTCTTGAAGCCGTCACTCCTCGCGCACAGCGTCAGACCCAACTCCAGTGCAACAGAGCAGAATGGCCTGGTTGCACTGGCCTTATGAGGAATCAAGTGGCAAGTCGCTGCTAAGCCTGCATGATGATAAATAGCATGTATAAGACACTGATTCCTTCGCAATAAGAATGAACGAGTGTGGACTTAGCATGTCAGTGCAATGCTGGCCGAAAGTCTGCAGAAAGTTCTTCGCAAAGATTGGCGTAAACCTGACCACAAAGTAGGGGTGGGATCCCATGAATTCGGTCCGAGGCCTAACGCAGACACAAGCTGTGGAGGCGGTGTGATGCGAGCAAAATATGACACACATTGGGAATTCGATTTGTGACGCCAGTCGGGGATTGGCTAAGAACGTCACTCGAAACCATGCTAGGGCGCAACCAAACCCGTTGAGGCAGCCGCAATCAACGCCGCCGGAGGATAATTCCGTGATGTGTACCAAGACTCACAAGATACCGCGGCAATAGCCCCGAAAATCGCGACCACTTGCAGGAAGCAAGTGACAAACATCTGGGCAAGACAAAACGCCACTGCACAAGGCATATGGGTCGTTCTTAATGAGGAGGCTGAAAGCAGGGGTAAAACGTGATTTTGACGAGAACGTGGAAGCGGCTAGGGACACTACCAAGTCTAGTGGGGAAGCTACAATAGGCGAGGTTTATTAGTCTGCTTAGGCGAAATATTGGTCCACGCTGTAATCGAAAATTTTGATTTTTGTTCAAATGCCATGTTCAGTCGATTTTTCGTTGCTTGAATAGCCTGGTTTCAGGGTGCGGTATGGAAAGCTTATCTGTCGTCGCCGCCTGTTTGTTGGCCAGTGCTTTGATCCCTTCGGAATCTCGATTTCTCCATACTGTCCATCCAGCTACTGCTGAAGATCATTTAACCTTGATAGGGCCAAGATTTTGAAGAAAGTGAGTCGATCTGAGCTACCGTTTTGCTCGCTTTTCATAACAAGATCTATGTCTGCGCAAGTCGAAGGATGTCTCGGAGTTTGCCAACACTCTCAGCTGATTAGTGTTTGTGAGGACTACCATTTTAGTGGCAAGTAGATACGTTGAATCCCGAATAATTCAGATCGGACAGGTCTGGTTCGGCGTCTGCAGCCTCGGTTAATACTGTTGTCTCATGTGCCTGGGTGTGGGATGGTGGAAGCGCTAAACTACGGGAGCTATGGCACCCCGCATACTTAGACATGAATGAAGGTTAGAGAGATCTTGTCAACAAGCTAAGATCATCTGTACGGGTATGGTTGCCATTCCATTCCCATCAAGGACCTATAAGACATGTACGGAAGTACCATGCTCGCAAGCCATGCCAATTTCCTTGGGTCAAAGTTCGCTGAGTTTGGATGACAATCAAATGGAGATTAAGACATCTATTGTAAGGTGCTCTAATATTATTTATCTCTGTACTGATCTTTGCGCAGATTGTCCAAGCAACACTTCTTGCTCTATCCCTGTTGGTCACTATTCTACGATGTTGGGTCCGACTTCGGCTCGAGCGCCGCGCTCTTATGATATCGGATTATCTTATTTGGGGTGGCTGGGCTTGCTCAGTTGGATGGGCCATGTGCTCAATCAAGACCCTAAACATTCAAATTGACCACCCACTAGACCCGGAAGAGATGACGAGCGACTCAGTCGAGTATCTTAAGGTGCGCGGTATTCATGCCTCAGTGTACGAGGTTAACTAAACTTCGTGTACAGACTGTCTTCCTAGCATGCTATTTCTTCGACGTCGGTCTTTACTTCCCTAAAGGTTCTATCATAGCCTTCTATTGGTGGTTGATCCCGACTGTCTTCCGACGTCTAAGAATAGCGCTGGCAATGAGCACTGCATACCTAGCTGCTGCTTTCCTCACATCTATACTAATAGATACATTGATGACGCGCCCAGTTTCTGACAACTGGTAAGGCCTTTATGACCACTTTACTAAGTAATGAAACAGTTAATAATCATGACTTTCTTAGGTCGATCGAAAATCAGCTCAGCTCCATTTGGAACTCATATACTAACTTCGCCATTAACTGGACATTGAACTTCTCTACCGATCTGTTGCGTATGTTGACCGATCATTCTTCCAGATTACTCAACTAACTCGGCGTTTCACCCGCTAGTCTTCTGCCTCCCGTTTTTTCTCATCAAGAGGATAAAGCTTAACCAACGTCAAAGAATTGGCCTTGTTGGTATCTTCTCTGTAGGACTAATCACGATGAGCATTAGTCTTGCACGCTTTCTCGTATACACGGTTACTGATTACACTATTGACGATGCATCTGGTAGTATGTCTCCCTAGTCTACCTTCCTCCTACGTTCATCTCTAGATCTCGTCTCTACGCGCCTTACCATTTTATACACTAACATGCTATATAGACGCATGGTGCACGGCAGAAATGTGTACGGCGGTAACTGTTGCCTCCCTGCCCGGTCTTAAAAGCCTCATCTTACGAGGCGGACTTGCCCCGAACAGACGCCATAACCGCAGCTCGCGCGGCTATGTCAAGCCAGGATCAGCACTCCCTATCAGCACAACTGGGACTTCACAGACCTATATCGAAGGGGGAAAATGGAACGACAACTTGGAACTTGTCTTTCTTGATCGAGAATCACTTCCAGATTCAACTGGAATGCCACCGAAAGACCCTAAAGATGTTGTGATGGTTACTAAGGATAGTACTGTTACACATATCTGATTCAGGTTAACACGGCACTACTGATAGAGTCAGCTGTCGAAATGAAGCATGATTTATTGAGGTCTTCCAAATATCCTTCAACCATGCTATGTGTTCAATCTAATTCTACTAAAGAACATCCTACTTATCCAAACAAGGGATTTTATCTCGGTTAAAAGGCTTGAAATGGGCATATAGCTCACCAAGTCGAATGGAAGCGTATCACACCTCCAGCTGCATCGGGCGGTCTATCCCTCGTCGAAAGTGCCGAGGATATAGATAAGTTCATGGATCATTCGATCTTGGTTACGAATACGATTAAGCCCGACTGGGTACCAATCATGGGGCGGGCCGCAGCCATCACCACCGATCATGGTGGGCGAATGTAAGGTATCAGCAGTCGTTGGAAGAGCAATGCCACATACGTAATAGAGTGCATGAGAACACTCGCTGCACGGCCCAGCCAGCCTTCATGTTCCACAAGTACTCTTGTATGCTTTCCTGGATCATATACTCAGACTTCAATACAGCATTGTCTGACATCTTATGGGGAGATAAATCTACTTCTGCAATTATTGCGCTCGCTCCTGCCTTTATAGGGCAGTATAGAGAGCATGCCGCATTGGTAGTAGTGCTTTCTGTACATATCTACTTTGCGTCATGTATCAATACCCCAAGAACCAGACGACAGCAAATATCTAATCGAATCAAAACCCAAGCAATAATCTATATTAGTTGCAAGTCAAACTGGCATTGACCAGGGCGTCAGGGGACCCTTGGAGCCAGATCTTGGGGATCTAATGCTCGCGATCACTTCCCATAGTCTAAATCTCGGCTACATTCTCACAGTTCGGAACCTCACACATCCACAACGATTCACAGTGGGCACGTCGAGGATGAACAGCACGTTTTATTCCAACTTGGATCCTATTCCATCTTGCTGCTCCTCAACCCAGACGACACGATTATAAGCATGAGCACAAAGACTTCACAGCAGGCCATACACTGCACAAACAGCATCACTGGCGTAGATATGAGGCAGCCAAGACGGCAAGGATTCATTTCGGAGAACTCGCAATCAAGGAACATGACAATAAAGAGAACAAGGAAATCCGCAGTGATAACTTGAAACCTCGGTTAGGGCGGCAAGGAGAGGTGGAGGCAATGATTTAGTGGCCGGATCTCGTGATGTGACTTTCCCTTGAATGAGGCGTTAATGAGCGAGGAGAGCGGGATGGCAGATTCGAATATTTCCAACCAATTGCGACATCGAACGGGAAGTCACACTCGAAGTTTCCGAACCACTCATGACATTTTTCGAGAAATGCCTAACTTTCCACCAATTACCCCAAGTATGAAATCTTGGAATTGTGGCAGTGCACGGCGCGGAGCGATTGTCCGAATTGCCAAGAAAAAAACAGTATGAGCGAGCTTAAATGCCAAGCCACAAACACTTGGCCTTCTTGTCGTCACCACCCCACCGCGCCACAAAGCCCCTGAATGCGCAAACTTGACCGCTTCAAAATTGCCTTGCTTTGCTCCATCAAACCTCCAAAAATATGAAAGATTTCGTGGAGTATGGCATTAAGCTATGCCTTTTTGGCTTGCCAATGCTTGCGGTGCCCACCAATGACATACTGTACGATGAACAACCATGACGATGTATATTGCCTTTCGAAACATTCATTCGCGCAACTAGTGAGCAAACTTTGTGCGCGTTGGACCTTAGACTCGAGTTTGATTATATTCCAATGCAAAATCATCCCCAAACATAAAAACAATCAACCTGCAGCAAAACTATCCTTGCCCACGACCTCCGCGTTCCTCCTACCCATCTGAATCTAGCCTTCCTGACGATCTCTAGCGATGCAACGCCTCAAGATTCTCGACGCAGAGTCGAAGAACTATGAAGGCAATCGTGTTTCATGGCGAGAACGATTGTCACATTTCACCTGGTCATGGTTTGAATGCACGATGTCAACAGGAGCTCTCGCTTCACTACTCTCACAACAGCCATACAAATTCTCTGGTCTGGAAACGATCGGAAAAGTGGTATTTATCTTCGATATGGTCCTCTTCATCCTGTTCTCCGTTTTGATCAGCTTGCGGTTTTGTTTCATTAAAGGCGCTCTGAAGAGGTCCCTACAACACCCCCACGAGTCGTTTTATTTCGGGACATTCTGGGTTAGCATTGCCCTGATCATCTACAACATGCAGGCATACGCCGTACCATCATGCGGTCAATGGCTCGTCAAGACCCTCGAAGTTCTGTTCTGGCTCTACGCAGGCTGCGTTATGTGTGTTGCGATTTTTCAGTATCACAGGATCTTCGATATTCAACAATTACCCGTCCACGAAATGATGCCCGCCTGGATCCTGCCCGTCTATCCATTCATCATCCTTGGACCACTTGCTGGAACTTTATTGTATAGCCAACCTCGACCGTCCTCGGCGTTGCCTATGCTTATTGGTGGAATCGCTTTCCAAGGTCTGGGCTTCTGCTTTGCATTCATTCAATACACCTTATATATCACCCGATTGACGACTGGGCTGCTACCAGATGAACCGAAACGGCCAGGAATGTATGTCGCTGTAGGACCATCTGCATATACGGCAAACGCAATGATCATTCTCGGTAGCCAGGCGCAGGTGATTCTGCCACCGGGGTTTCTAGGCATTACGACCATTCCAGTCGGCGACATATGGAAGGCAATGGGAGTTGCTGTCGGTATCTTCCTCTGGTTACTTGCGTTCTGGTTTTTCGCACTCTCGACAGTTGGGAACATCCACGGCTACAAACATGCGCATTTCACGTTGAGTTGGTGGGCTATCATCTTTCCTAACGCCGGATTGACGATATCTCTTATCCACATTGGCAATGTGCTAAAAAGCGCTGCCACCAAAGCTGTGTGTTCGGCAGCAACGATCTTACTGTGCGCTGCTTGGCTATGGATCGCTGCACTTACTATTAAGGCTGTTTGGCAGGGGTATGTACTGTGGCCGCACAAAGATGAAGATATGGAAGATATCGAAGGCCATGAAGAATGATTAGGCAAGGCTATGTGAATGAGCGATTACAGGACCGAAGAGCTGTGATCTAAGATTAGATAAGAAATTATAAGATAATTGGCCGGAGTTAGGATGAAATTTCGTGCATGAATTCCTACAAATATATTTCTATCAAGACCAGCGTAGCGTTGGGCGGGGAGATCAAAGCCTACGAATCAGGTTTTATTATTGTCTATCCTATGGATAACGATTTAACGCTTGAGGGAAGAGAAGGTAAGACGGATCTCTCACACGATTCGTATAGGAGGTTCGTTGGTTCGGCCCTTAGTAATTCCCGAAATAGTAATGTCACAATCCTTACTAAGAGGATATTCTTAATTACACTATGATATCTCCTGTTAATTTTCTAGTTATTTAGCTATCTTTGTAAGTGAACTGAATATCGTAGGTATGGGATGGAAGCTATTATTCTCGAAAAGCGCCTAAATTGTAGCCTTGTACACAGCAACGAGGCTGTGGGCGTTAGGCGTTAGGCAAAGAGCCCTTGGGAAACATTACCCCGCAGCTCACAACCACCGCAGCTTGACAACTACAGCAAAGCTGACAACCATCACATCTTGAAAACTACCGCAAGGTATCACTCCCTTCTTTCAACATGACCGATCCGCTCAATGTTGTGGCAAGCGTGGTGACCCTTCTGCAACTAACACAGGTGGTCGTTCAGGGCCTGAGCAGCGTCAAAGGAGCGCTTAACGAACGATCCAGGATCCGTGATGAGATCATTTACGTGAGTGGCCTGCTTTTCAACCTCAAAGGTCAGTTAAGCAGAAATGAAATATGGTCCACCGTTGTCAGTTCGCTAGCCAGCGACGCTGGTCCACTCGAACAGCTCACCGAAGCCTTAGAGCAACTGGCCAAAAGACTATCCCCCGCCGATGGCGTGAAGAATGTCGGAAAGCGGCTGGTCTGGCCTTTCCAGAAAGATGAAGTCGAAGGAATCTTGAGGAGAATTGAGAGGCAGAAATTGCTAATTCTTCTTGCAATGGAGAATAATCACATGTGCGGACCCACCAGTGCATTTTTTGGGTAAACCTGACTGAACCAGCAACCTCTCTCAAGACATTCAACAAGATGTGAAAAGACTCCAGAACGGAATCCAAGATATCCAGCAAGGAGTGACTCAAATGCATCTCGGTATTTTCATACCTATCAAAACTCCTAAATAATCTAATGCGAGTAAAATAGATCAGAAGATCCAAGCACGAGAACAAGAGAATAGAGATATCCTTACCTGGATGTCTCCTTTCAACTTTCTTACCAAACAAAAAGACTTGGTATCAAGAACTCAGGAGGGTACTGGAAAATGGTTTCTAGATTGCCAACAATTTACGCAGTGGGCTTCTGGAAACCAAAGCCTCCTCTTATGTACAGGTCAACGTAAGTGTGCTCCGGTAGAGTAATCTCTGTGTAATGACGCTGAAAAATCCAAGCGGGCGTTGGCAAAACAACTCTTGCGTATGTATTAAAGATTAGGCACTGTCGGCAGTTCGCGGATATAGAACTAACGAATCAGTAGATCTATCGCTATAAACCAGCTTGAACGGAATTTAAGCCAAGATAAAGCTATTGCGTACATTTTCTGCAACTATAAGAATCAAGGCATGCAAACTTCGGAGAATCTCATTGCTAGCGTACTCCAGCAGCTATCTTATAAACGACTTTTTGTCAGCAACGAAATCAAGGCGTTGTATCGCTTTCATACGCGCAGACAGACACGACCAAACCTCGCAGAATGGTTGGGAATCTTGAATGCCGAAGTTCGATATTATTCGAAAGTCTTTCTCGTCGTTGACGCGATTGATGAATGCGCTGAAGTTCATGGCGTACGATCTGATTTGCTAGCAGAACTCCGAAAGTTACAGCCTAAGATGCATCTCATGGTCACATCAAGACCTATCGGCCTGGAACGAGAATTTGAGGAGGAACAACGTATCGAGATCTTTTCCAGCGATGATGACATCCGTCTTTATCTTGAAAAGCGCCTGGTAAGAGAGACTAGACTGTCAAGACTGGTCGAAGCGGACCTTCCGATGAGAGAAATGATCGTTACTAAGATACTAGGCGCCGCCAAAAGCGTGTAGGTTTTTCAATCATATACTTATGGCTCGGACAGACACTAATACCTGCTTCGCTCTTCTTTAGGTTCTTGATAGCCCAGCTGCATATGGATTCTGTCTCCAAAAAGCATAACCGACCAGGCATTTATTCTGCACTACAAACGCTTCCAATCAAGCTTGATGAGTCGTATGATGAGTTATTGGTGAGAATATCCCAGCAGGATGAAGAAGATGTTCGACTTGCCATGCGAATTCTGTTGTGGATTTCGTTTGCTGTTCGACCATTATCCGTCGCTGAGCTCCAGCATGCTCTGGCTATAGGATCTGATGCACCATTGTCACCTGACTGGCGTACGATCAACCTCATGGATCTGAACAAAGAGAATCTCATCGATGAAGACATCCTCTTATCGGTTTGCGCTGGGCTAGTAACCATTGATCAAGAGAGCAGAATCATTCGGTTAGTCCACTACACGGCCGAGAAATATCTGGAACGTATTCGAGCTGCGCAATTCCCATGCGCCGAAGTGATGATTGCGCGTGCATGCCTGGCGTATATGTTACCAGATGACATCACTAATGGCTATTGCACTGACGATGACGAAATGCAAAAGCGGCTCACCCACTATCCGTTCCTCAATTACGCAGCTAGATACTGGGGAAAACATGCCTACAACATCTCCAACCAGAATTTCGAAGGTTTGGAGCTAGAATTCCTGCAAAATCAGGGAAAAGTAGCTGCCGTTGTACAAGTAATGCATCTTTCAGGTCGCCACTACCCTGGCTATAGCCAGCAGTTTCCCAAAACCACAACCGCTCTACAACTCTCTGCCTCATTCGGCCTCGAGTTCATAACACTGGAGCTGCTCAGTCGAGGTAATACAGTTTCAGCAGAGGACGAGAATGGATGGACGGCATTACACCGTGCATCAGAGCATGGGCATCAGCGAATAGTGGAGTTGCTACTAGACAATGGTTTGAGCATAGATTCTTCAGCAAAGCATGGTGGAACAGCGTTGCACAGGGCAGCAAAAAATGGACATGAACAACTGCTGCGCTTCCTGATTGACAGAAAGGCGACAATACATATTGAGGATCAATATGGAGGAACTGCACTACATAGAGCAGCTAAACATGGACACGGAAGGATTGTATGTTTGCTGCTTGATAATGGTGCTGATATTGACAGGGAGTATAACTCAGAAGTCGTGCAAAAGCTGCTCAATGAGAAAGGACCTAAGGCACGTATAATCAGTCCGTCTTACGGTATAGCTTGGGAGGTTTTGTCTACAGCGATGGGTATTCTCGAGGAAGCTAACATCCAGACTGAAAAATTTTATGGCGGAACGGCCCTACATGAAGCTGCCAATAACGGACATGCAGATATCATTCGACTTTTAATCAGTAGGCAAGCCTTCGTCGACCAAACAGATCATCTCGGAGGTACAGCTTTGCATCGTGCAGCTGCGAATGGACATGAGAGAGTTTCGCAAATTTTGATTGAGGCTGGAGCTGACGTAAATGCAAGTTATGATCCTTTTGTGGTATCAGACATCCTTCGAGGTGTAAGGTTTCTCAAGAACAAGATAATACGCCTGGACAGTGGTGGACGGACCCCGCTTCACCAAGCAGCGATGCACGGGCATATCTTACTTACTCGGCTACTTCTGCAGAATGGTGCAGATATCAATTTGCGAGATGAGTACGGAAAAACCCCCCTCCATGTCGCTGCAGAAGCCGGTTATTTTGACATCGTTGAACTCTTAGTGCGTAAAGGATCAAATGTCGATGATTTAGGTATTCCGGAACCCCGTCCACGCAGCCCGTACGCTACAGCCCCAAGTGCTCAGAAGGAAAACTTAACACCTTTACTTCTGGCGGCCCAGAACGGTCATTTGGAGGTTATAAGATTTCTTCTCGAAAATGGTGCTAGAGTTAATCATCAAGGCAAACACGGGACGGCACTCTCCCTAGCTTGCTACAAAGGCCACTTTGCAGTAGTTGCTTTGCTGTTAGAACACGGGGCAAATCTTATTCTAACAGGCGATAACGGGCGTTCACCCATGGAACTTGCTGCTAAGAAAGGCTACGATGGCGTTATTGAGCTCCTATTAAATAGTAGGCAAGCTGAAAAGCTTCCGAAGGACGTGTATAACAGATCACTAGAAAGAGCTACGGATCAGGGACATGAAGGTGTTGTACGTATCTTACTTCGATACCGTACTTAATCGATATAAAAAAGAAATACGACTATACTAGAGGTACTATTTTAGATTAAGACCGCTAAGCGATTACTATATCTTCTTAACGCACGCTTTATGAAAATTAGCGGCCCTACTATGCGACTTCCACTCCATAGTTATTACATAGAATTCTAGTCTACGTAGAGAGAATACCATATTATACGTTAAATATCGCGATTTAATAGCTCGAGCCTGTAGTAAAGCTACAGTTTAAGCTTATATAGATAATTTATAGTATTATAAAACGGCCTAGCTATCGCTAATACGTTAAAATCACTATTACGCCTTTAATAACGATCTTACGGCCTAGTAAGTAGGTTATAATAGTTACAATATACCCTCTAATAGCCTCTTATAATATAAAATACCTTTCTATACTTTGTATACTAATCGAAGGTGCGTCTATCGTAAGTAGATATTATATTATTAATAACTCGACCTAAGTGTTACACGCCAGCCTGATCACGACCTGGCAAACCAGACAAACATAGCCGCAGAGCGGCTAGTACGAATCATGAACCAATTGGAAGGAGTTTAAGGGGAACCATACCCAATGGGGTAACACCTGCTCTGTCTGCTCTATCTGCTCTCAAGTAAAGCAGACAGAACACACAGAGCACATGACTTATATATACTAATCTAGTTCTAGTCTTTTATTAGATAGTCTCTCCTTCCGTAGTTAATCTAAATTATACCCTTACCCCTATATTCTATCACTAAAAGTACCCCAGCACTATTAACTATACTTCGTACCCTAAAGACTAAACCCTAGCTTTAGTTTAGCTTAGTTTTATACTAAAAAGGACTATAATATTTTAACTACCCTTATAGGTACGAAGATAAGCTTATAGGTACTAACTAATCTAGAAATTATAAATAACCCTAAGGGAAAGTAAGTTAAAGGAGTTACCTTATTATAGTCCTTCTTAATATAAGGCTAGGTTAAACTAAAATAGGGTTTAGTTTATTAGGGTAGAAGATATAGAGCTGATAGTATTAGGATAATAAGGTATCTAATAAGGTATCCTATACTAAAGGCTAGGATACGGGCTTAGATAAAACTAAGTACTATAATAGTAATTATAGGGGTGAGGGTATAATTTAGATTAACTACGGAAGGAGAGACTATCTAATAAAGGACTAGAACTAGATCAGTATATATAAGTTATATACTCTATATATTCTATCTACTCTACTTAAGAATAGACAGAGCAGACAGAGCAAGTATTACTCCATTAGGTATAGTTCCCCTTAAACTCCTTTTAATTAGTTTATAATTCGTACTAGCCGTTCCGCGGCCATATTTATCTAGTTTATTAAATCGTAATCAGGCTGGCGTATAATACTATTCCCCTTCCAGAGTAGCTCTTATCCCAAGAGCTGTTCTTAGCGGTAATATAAGAATCCGGTTACGCCCATGTCCTATATTGGGGTCAAGTCTAATAATATCTCCCTCTTATCTTTCTAGTATCGAAAAACGTTACTCCTTAAAATCTTTTTTTACCGAACGTCGTTACCGAGCTACTACGAATATTACGATTACTAGCCTTCCTGTAATAGCTCCTTACTCGAATTATAAGAAGTATAACGATTTATACTTAATAGTAGTTGGGGTTGCGACGTATAGTCCTTATATAAAGAAGAATAGGAAGGGCTATAACGGCTAGTTTTCTTAAAGCGAGTTTAATACTCTCGAGGTGTAGAAATAACGACTAAAAGCCGAAGTATATATAAGTCGCGAGCTCCTAGCTCGTAAGGCGCGTAAATTATTAGCTACTAAGTAGCACCTTTTAGGTCTAAAAAAACAGTTAGAGAGTATAAGTCGTTAGTAGAGTAATATAGTACGGAGAGAGGTCCTAGCTCTAAAAGCCCTATCTACGATAAAGGATATCCTAGAGCCTTAACTATTATTATTTAGAAACCCACCTTCTACCGAGCTCTTTACTTTTAACGGCGCGTAGTTAGATAGGTTTCTTAAAGTAGGTACCAGTTAGGATAATTTTCTTTTACGCTAGTAAAAGCAGCCGATGACAGGTTTATTTCTAATTCCTATAAGTTTTCTAATTCGTCGTATCCTAACTATTTAATTAAATACTTAGGCTAACCCTAGTTAAGTCGGGCTTATAAGATGTCCTCGATATTATATTCGTCTTCCTTAGTCTCGATACTTAACGATACCGATTTAGTAAACGTAGCGTTCTTAAGTACCGGTTCTAATAAGGACTTATAAAACGTTAGGTGGATCTTTATATCTTTTAGTAGATCTAAAATAAACGTTACTAGTCCCTTCACTTCTTTAATTTTAAATAGTCCCAGTTTTATAAAATCTAATTTTTTATTAGGTCACTTAGTTCTAATGTTTTTTCTAAGGAGGTAAACCATATCCCCCTCTTTAAGGATTAGTCCCTTAATTCTCTTCTTATTTACGTATTTCGCTATTCTTTTTAACAAGAATTTAATATTAGTCTTAAGTTGTTCATGTAGTTCGTACAGCTTATCAGCCTTAACGTTTACTTTTATAATATTTATTCTCTCTATTCGTTCTTTTAGCCTAGGATGGAATCTATAATTAGTATAAAAGGGTGAGATTCCTATTACTACTTTATAATTATTAAAATAGAATTATATAATCGGTAATAGTTCTATCTAATTATTCTAATTATAGTTTATATAGCCTTAGAGGTATTGTTCTAACGTTTAGTTAATTCTCTCGATTTATTCGTCCGATTAGGGATGGAAGGCTATAAAGAGCTTTCGTTTCGTTCCTAATCGTTCAGTGAATACCCTCCAGAATTTAGAAGTGAATCTTAGGTCTCGATCGAAGACTATTTATTCTAGTATTCTATAGTTCGCGAAGACTGTTCTTATAAACTCATATAAGAATACTTTAGCGCCTATCTTCTTAAGGTATAACTTAAAATAGGCGTATTTAGTAAGTCGGTTATATATAATAAGAATACTGTTATACTAAACCTTAGTATCCGGCTCTCTTAATTTTAGAAGCTTAATAATAAAGTCTAAGCTAACTAATTTCTAAGCTCCTAAAGGAGCTCCTAGGGGTTATAGTTCCCCGTATAGTTTATATCTCGAATACTTCGTAATTTTATAGTATTCGCAGTTTTTAATATAATCTTCGATGGTTTTTCGAAATTCTTTCTAGGGATTATATTCTCGGAGGATAAGCTTAATTATCTTTTCTACTCTTAGATATTCTATTAACGAGTCGTTATAATAATAGATAATAACGATTTTCCTATTATCCCATATTTTAGATAGGTCCATTATATTATTATAATACTTCTTACTAGTATTAATACTCGAATAATACTAGTCTCATAAGGGTCCTTTCGCTATATTTATTAATGGTCTTATAAGAGTAATATAATTATCTTTATATTCTAGGAGCGTTATAGGGGCTGATTTTAGATAAGTTATATAGTTAGGTCTCCGACTTAGAGCGCCGACTCTACTATTTTCCTTTCCCTTAACGTAGAAGAGTTAAATGTTATATAGCGTAAGCTTTTCTACCTATCGAATTTATCTTCCTTAGAGATCTTTAGTCGTGGTCCAGTACGTAAGGTTTTTATAATCTAAATAGATTTTCACTAAATATTTAGCGCCTATTAGATAATAGCTTTAATACTAAAGATTAACTATAATTACTAAGAGTTCTTTATTATATACGTTATAATTTAGTTCCGCGTCTTTAAGTTTTCGGGAATAGTATACCACGACTTTCCGTTTCTCTTATCCGTTAGGTAATTTATGTAACTATATAAGAACGGCGATAATTACTCCGTTCGAGGTATCTATTTCTAGGATATAGGCTAGTTCTGGATTAAATATTACTAAAATTGGTTCTTTTATAAATGCTTCCTTCAAGTATAGGAAGGCTTTCTTCGCTTTATCTAAGAAGGTAAACTTTATATCCTTCTTAAGTAGCTTAAATAATAGGGCTGTTATTTTAGAGTAAGCTTCGATAAATTCTCGATTATAATTCGTAAGTCCTAAAAAGGCTTATATATCGGTAATATTCTTAAATTTTAGTTACTAAAGTATAGTATCGATCTTATCTAGGTATTACGAACCACGACCGCTATACGGCCATAATAGAAGATATAGGAAGGTCAGGCGAGGAAGCCTAGTACGTGTAAGTTAGGAGGACTTGGCGCGCTAAGCCTAACAAGGAAGTCTCTGGTAAGTTGGCAAGATGGTAAGCTGCCTTGCCATCTTACCATCTAACCAACTAAAGTTGCCTGATCGGGAAACATCTCATAAGTATATAGATACGAGTTTCCTATATATATCCATAGCTCCTATAGTCAACCTAAGTTATATCTTAACTCTTATTCGATATAGCTCTAGCATCCCTAATACTTCTATTATTATCGAGTAAAGCCCAGAACTATACTTAATAACTTATTATTTAGTAAGGTCCCTAATATTTTGACTACCTTCTTAATAGGAGTATAACATCTATAAGCTCGAATAAGCCCGTACTAAGTAAACTAGTATTAACCTAACTATTAGTACCTAATTAACCTTAATCGCTAAACTTAGGTATCTTTGAAATTACTAATAGACTTAGCTCTTTTAATATATTTATTCCTAGCGCTAGTAGTAAGCTAAGTAATACTTTAGTTACTAATCTATTTACCCGGGTAAATATAACCGGTATTAGAGATACGAAACTTAAGATTAAGGAACCTGAGCCCTTTAAAGGAGATAGAACTAAGTTTAAGTAGTTTAAACACCAGATTCGTGCCTATCTTAAGTTTAGAGACTTAATAAAGGATAAGCAAGTCCTCTAGGTAAGTAACCTATTAAGAGAACGCGCCGCGAACTAGTTCGAACTATACTTAGAAGACTACCTCCGGAATAATAATAAGAAGGATCGGAAAGAACGTATATAGGAAACTGTTTAAGGACATTAATATATTCCTTAAAGAACTCGGAAAACTCTATAACGACTCTAACCTTACTAAAAAAGTAGAAAGAGAGCTTTATACTCTTCGATAAAAAGGATTAATAGTCGATTATATAGCCGAATTTTATCGTATTATAGGACGACTAAAATAAAATAATAATACTCTCTATATTAACTACTACTATAAACTTAAGAACTTTATTAAAGA
Organism: Neophaeococcomyces mojaviensis; assembly: GCA_030247915.1. Taxonomy (NCBI): domain Eukaryota; kingdom Fungi; phylum Ascomycota; class Eurotiomycetes; order Chaetothyriales; genus Neophaeococcomyces; species Neophaeococcomyces mojaviensis. The sequence goes on from JAPDRQ010000142.1 coordinate 60,423, forward strand.
TAAGATCGCGAATCTCTTAAAGAACGATTACCTAACTAATTTAACTAAACTTATTAAAGAAGTAGAACGAATTGATACTCGCTAATAAAAACGAAAGCTTAAGAAGTCTAGAAACTATAAATATATTAATAAAAAGCTATAAAATAAGGGGTATTATAAGAATCGCGAGAACTACGACCTCGATATTATAGACTAGTAAGCTACTAAGATATAAAAACTATAGGGTAAGACCTAAAAGAAGAAACTATTCTTAGATAAGTAAAAGAAAAGATATAAGAATAGCGAATACTTTAAATATAATAAGAAAGGACATCGAATAAAAAACTATAAAGGTAAGCCGAAAAGACGTATAAATATTATCTAAGCTCTAGTATAGGTATAAGCTAAGGCCCCTAAAGAGTAACTAGATATATCTAATATACGATACCCTAAACACGCCTTAATATCTTTTACTATATATTACAAGGATAACTATTAGGTATACCTTACTAATAAAAACGGTTCGAGATACTTTCCTAAGAAGCTTAAAAATAAGAAAACGCCTAAAGTAAGGATAAATATTATTAGAGTAAAGGAGCCTAAAGAAGGTAATACTATTACTATCGATAAGAATAAATAGTATAAGATTATTATTATACGATACTAGAAATAGATCTTTAACTATTAAGAATTAATTAAAATAAGATAGCTAATCACTACGATTCTATACGACCCCGAGGAAGAGATCTAACCGATACCCCTATACGTATATAAAGATAAACTACTAAGACCTATACTTCTAAATAATAATATCTTAGACTTAGGTCTAGACGAGATACTAAAGCTTAAGGAACTAATTAATATTAAAAAAACTTAGAAGAAACCAGAATCGGATGATTCGTTAGAGGATAATAAAACGGAACTAACGGTAATTAACTCCTATACCGAGGACGCTATAGTAGTTAGAACCTACCACTAGCTAGTAAATTAATATATTAACCCTTATTATAATAGAGAACCCTATTAGTATAAGTTCTACCGACTAAAAGCGAAAGCGTAGTTAGTATATACCTACTATCGATTCACTATATACTAAGGACTAAAATATAACTAGGAAGGACTATATTACTATTAACTATATTAAACTCGTAAACGACGAGTTATACTAAAAAGCTACTTCTAAGAACTACCGAGGTAAGATAGGAACGATAATAAATAAGATACTATCCGATAAATATAAGAAAACTATAAAGAAGTTAATTATAATAATCCCCGGGAAGATAAGGAACTATACGGTAATTATACTAATTTAAATTACTAGGCCCCCTAGACGCTAAACGATTTAAAGGGAAGCCTATAAAGTCCTATAATTAAGTAGTAGCGCTAATAAAATAAAAACTCTAAATAAAAATAATACGTATTAATAGAAAAAGAATAAGGGCACTTATTAATAGCGGAGCTAACGTAAGCCTAATATTAAAATTATTTATAAATAAAGTATTACGAGGATAAGAAACGAAAAAGTTATAACTATACGAGTACGGAATAGCCGAAACGGAATACTTATAAATAACCTATAAGCTTAAGCACGCGCGTATATAGCTTAGAGATTATACGGGAATATTTAACTTCGATATAGCCGAAGATATACTAGATAAATATATTCTAAGCCTCGACTAGCTAGGATATAATCAAATTATACTAAATATAGAAGAGAGACGACTTATCTTTAAGAAAGACCTAAATAAGGGAAAAGATCCTAAAGCAGAGATTAAAAAAGTCTAGGTTAGGCTAGTAGAACAGTATATCTACCAAGTAGGTATAATAATAAGAGAAAAATAAATAACTATAGATAAGGAACTAAATCCTATTAAAATTCCTAAGGAGTTTAAGGAATATAAGGACTTATTTAAAGATAATAAAATAAAGAATACACTACTATAGTATTAATCCTAGAACTATATTATTAATCTTAAGAAAGAAAGTAAGCCTATAAAGAAACTAATATATAATTTATCTCGAAAAGAAGATAAAGTACTACGTAAGTATCTTTAGGAAAATAAAGAAAAAGGATTTATATAAAAGTTAAAATCCCCTTAAGGATTTCCTATCCTCTTTATATTTAAAAAGGATAGAGGACTACGATTATATATGGATTATAGAGAACTAAACGCTATAACTATTAAGAATAGCTATCCCCTACCCCTAATATAGGAACTATAGGACTCTATACTAGGAATATAATAGTTTATATCACTAGATTAGAGGGGAGCTTATAACTAAATACGTATAGCTAAAGGAGAAGAAAAGAAAACAGCCTTTAGAACTAAATACGGGTTATATAAATACCTAGTTATACTATTTAGACTCACTAATATATTTATAACTTATTAAGTATATATTAATAACGTCCTAAAAGATTACCTATATAAGTTTATTATTATCTACTTGGACGATATACTTATATTCTCTTAAATATAAGAACAGTATATAAAGCACGTTAAGATAGTAATAATAAAATTACGAGAATATAGTATTAGACTTAAACTATTAAAATATGAATTCTTTAAATATAAAGTACTATTTCTAGATTCCATTATAGGACGCGACGGAGTTAAACTAAATCTAAATAAGGTATAAGCGGTACTAAATTAGCTAAAACTATAAAACGTTAAAGACGTATAACAGTTTATAGGCTTAGCTAACTACTATTAACGATTTATTAAGGGATTCTCTAAGATAGCTGCACCTCTAACCGAACTTACTAAAAAGGAAGTACTATTTAGATAGACTCTAGAGGTTAATATAGTATTCGAAGAATTTAAAAAACGCTTTATAATAATACTAATACTAGTTATATTCGATTTAGAGAAGGAGATCGTTATCGAAATAGATATTTTAGACTATATAATAGTAGGAGTAATTAGTTAGAAGTATACTAATAAACTAAAACCTATTACCTTCTATTCTCGAAAAATAACGAAGGAAGAACGAAATTATAATATTTATAATAAGGAACTCCTAGCTATTATTAAAGTTATCGAAGAATAAAAATACTATTTAAAAGGATCTAAATATCCGTTCGACGTATATTTAGACTACTATAATCTACTTTACTAAAGTAAAAGTAAGAAACTAAATAGACGCTAAACCAGATAGGTAAAGCTCCTAGTACTATATAAATTTAAGATCTATTACGTTAAGGGAAAAGAAAACGGTAGAGTAGATACTCTTAGCCGAAGATTAGATTATAATAACGGCGATAGACTAGAATCTATTATAATATTAAGGAAAGAGAGAGACTACTTCACCTACGTTAACCCATAAGTTATAGTAGTCTTAGCCCCGGAAATACTGATAAATGAATAAAAATAAAAGCTTATTAGGTCACATTACGATAACCCGAAGGCAGGCTATAAAGGAATCTATAAAATAATCGAACTTCTATCCAGGAATTAGATATAGCCGAAGATAAATAAAGATATCGCGGATTATATCGTATAATACGATATTTATACTCGTACTAAGGCGTTACGATATAAACCTTATAGTAAGCTATAAGCTTTAGAACTACCTAACGGAGCTTAGGAAGAGATTATAATAGACTTTATTAAATCTCTACTACTGTTAACGGACCCGGCGATAGAAGAAAAGTTTAATACTATTTATATAATCCTAGATCGACTCACTAAATACGTATACTTTATTCTTACTAAGAAAACTATAATAGCCGAATAACTAGTATTTATATTTATTAAATATATATTCGCTATATATAGACTTCTATCTAGATTAGTATTAGATAGAGATAAACTATTTAGATCTAAATTCTAGATATTCCTTATAAACTAACTAGGAAGTAAATAGAAAATATCTACAGTATTTTATCCATAAATAGACGAATAAATAAAACGGATAAATCAGACCCTTAAATAATACCTATAAAGTTACGTTAACTATAAATAAAATAACTAGGTATTACTGCTACTATTAGCCCAGGTAATATATAATAACTCTATAATAGTAATAGGGCTATCCCCGTTCTACGCTAACTATAAATTCTACCTAAGAATTATAGAGAACCTACTAAATATTATACTAAACGCGGAAAAGGTAATCGTTTAAATAAAAAAACTAAGATAACTACACTAAGAAATGTCAGAAGAATTAAAATTCTTAGTAGAAAAAATAGCTCGTTTTACGAATAAAACTAGATCTAAGGGACTAGATTTTAAGGAGGGGGACCTAGTCTATCTATTACGTAAAAACATTACTATAAAACGACCTAACGAAAAATTAGACTTTAAAAAACTAGGACTATTTAAGATTAAGGAAAAACTTGGACCAGTAACGTTTAAACTTCAGCTACTAAAGGATATAAGAATCTACCCTATATTCTATAAGGTACTATTAGAACTAATATCTAATAAAATACCCATACTAGAATCGTAACTTATTAAACTACTAAAAGATTAAGAGTACGAGGTCGAAGTCGTACTCTAGAGACGACTTAAAAAAGAAAAACCTAAATACCTGATTAAGTAGGGAGGATATAACGAGTCGGAAAATATATAGGAACTAAAAAAGAACCTTAGGCTAAAAACTATAAACGATATTAAGAAGAAATATCCAGGATAGTTTAAAACTAAATAAAAGAAATCCATAGAATAATAGATTACGTAGAACGGACAATAAATAAGAATAGTAACCACCCTATACGACATTATAATAGATAAATATTAGATATATAGAAACGTAGAATATCCATTTACCTACGGAAGGTAATCTAATACCGGAACGCCTTTAACCTAGAATTAATAAGAAACTAAGCGAAGAAGGAGAATAAGAACACAGTATTTCTAATATTTAGCGGAATATTTATATATACTATTATAACGAGGATTACTATTCAGGCCACACTTATAACTAATCTACCTACTAAAGCTAAAACCTATAATCTAACTATAACATATCCTTATCACCTAGTATAATCTCATAATTATTAGGCTCTTTATCGAATACACCTAGAGCTAGTATCTCGCGCTTTAATATTCGCTTAGTTCGATTATTTAACTTAATAATAGTCTCTTTAATCCCTACTTATTCCTTCTTAGTAGCGACTAATACCTTTTAAGCCTCTAGTATTACTTTTCGTAACTTAGCGATCTCTACTAACTTCTAACAACGCTTACGTTACTCTTCTTTCTTAAGCTTCCTTATCTTATAGAGTTCGTTTAGCGAGAAAGATCTATTATACTTTTAGTACTTTAGAATATACTCTATATAGGACACCGATTACTTATAAGAATAATAATACTTAATACTATTATTAATATAATAAGTATACGATACCATTATAACTATTTTTAAAGATATAATATATTTAGTAAGTTCTTTATTACGATCAGATTTTAATCTCTTAGATTTTATTATTAATAAATCGCGTTTATATTTATCTAGAACTAATTATATAGTTAGCTATAAAAAAAAAAAAGGAAAACAAATACCGAATACGAACACTTACTAATTAAGTACTTACGTGGGCGTAAGTAGGCTAAAGAGGGGAAAGTGTTACGGACCACGACCGCTATACGGCTATAATAGAAGATATAGAAAGGTCAGGCGAGGAAGCCTAGCACGTGTAAGTTAGGAGGACTTAGCGCGCTAAGCCTAACAAGGAAGTCTCTAGTAAATTGGTAAGATAGTAAGCTGCCTTACCATCTTACTATCTAACTAACTGAAGTTACCTGATCGGGAAACATCTTATAAGTATATAAATACAAGTTTCCTATGTACATCTATAGCTCCTATAGTTAACCTAAGTTATATCTTAACTCTTATTCGATACAGCTCTAGTATCCCTAATACTTCTATTATTATCGAGTAAAGCCCAGAACTATACTTAATAACTTATTATTTAGTGAGGTCCCTAATACTAGGTCTATTTATAATTCTCCTATAGATATTAAGTACCCTAGAAATTTAACCGATTTCTTATAGAATTCGTATTTAGATAATTTAGCTAGTAGGGAGGCTTCCTAAAGCTTCTATAAAACTCTCTTAATATAGTTTATATGTTCCTTATATATTTTAAAGAAGATAAAAATATTATTAAGGTAAACGACGTAAAATTCTTATCGAAATTCTTCTAAGAGATTATTTATTATAGCTTAGAATATCGCCGGAGTATTAGTAAGCCCTATTAGTATTACTAAGTATTTATATACCCCTAAGCTTATAACGAAGGTGGTCTTATATTCTTCTCCTTTTACTATTCGAATTCTATAAAAGGCATCTAAGATATCGATTTTCGTAAACTACTTTACTTTCTAAAGTCGATTTCGGATTTCACTAATTCGCGGTAGTGGATATATATCCTTTTATATAATTAGGTTAAGTTTCCTATAGTTAACTAAAATTCTTTAGCTTCCGTCCTTTTTCTTAATAAAAAGTATAGGAGATTTATAAGGAACCTTCTTTTATTCTTTTAGTATTCGCTCGACTTTTTTAATATATCCCTTTTTCTTATTTTTATCGAGCTATTCTCGAAGGGCTTACTCTTTTTCCTAGCTGATTTTATAAGGGCGTACTTTTGGTAGTATTACTAACCCTTCTTTAATAGGTATTCTATAATCCTATAGTTTATACTTTAGTTAAGCCTCTTTTCCTAATTTTTCTTAAAAGACGTCTAAGAATTCTTAGTATTCTAGGGGGTAAGCTTCTTTCTCGATATTATTAAGTATTACTTAGTACGTATAATAAGTAAAAGATATTATACGTTTTTACTAACTAATTTTAGGGTTATACTTATATAACTATAATATCCTACTACTAGGTTTTTCGTTTCTTTTAGTAGAAGTGGGAGTTTACTTACCGAGAAGGGTTTAGCGTGTTACCGAATTGGGTTAGTCGGAAAAAACTTCTAGTAGAAGTAGAATTAGGGTTATGAAGGATATAGGGGTAGCAGATTCTATCTTATAGAATTGTCTAGAGGTATTAGTGTATATTATAGAGTTGCTCGTCTAGTGATCCTCTATAGTCTCGCTAATATCTAAAACGTAGGAAGACAGTAAAAGGGGTTAGTGGCGTTATTCGCGTTCGATTCGCGTTATTCTTAATAACTTAAGTAAGGGAACCTTAAGAAACACTTAATAATAATATATTATCTACCAATAGATAATAGTATAGATTTCTATTACGAATCAACTCTCGACGTAGTAATTTGTATTCCCTACCAGATAGGTATAGTACCCGGAGGTAAAGAACCTTTTAAAAATCACCTTCGGGCCCAGCCTCACTACTTAACTAAAGGCGCGTTTAAGGCAACACGCGACTATCTTATTGGTCTATAACTAAATTCTCCTTCCTAGATTCCCTACCCTTCTCCTACCGAGCAGCCTATTAAGGCGATTCCCTATTTAAAAGTCCACTATAGATATTACTATAAATACTGTTATAACTAGTAAAGTATTAACGAATCTAAAACGCGAGACTATATTATTAGTATCTACTATATCCGCACTAGACGATAACGATAAGGGTATAAGCCTTGTCTCTTATAAACTATTTTTAACTCTCCTAGCCTTATTTAATAGTTCCGAGTCTTTATAACGGAACAGGATCCTCGAGCTACCTAGTTAGTTTAGATTAATATATCCCGGGACCCCTTTCTAGCTCAATAACGTTAAGTAGAATAAAAAATTACCGCTAAAAAGAAGAGATAAGCAGATTTAGTTATAGGATTAAACGGCTACCCAGCTAATATTCTACTCTAGATCCAGTTATATAGGTTTACTTAATACTTAAAAAGGTATAGTAAAGTCGAGCTCTTAGGCCTCTCGAAGAAGCCTTCCCTTAAGGAAGAGTCCGATACTGCTATTAGAAAGATTCTATAGGTGGTAGAAGAGATACTAAAAGAAACGTAGAATTAGTGTTTAGATAGGTCGGATTATCAATTAACTCGACCTATAGCTGTGGTCCTTAGTTAATTTTAAACTATTACTAATATATATTCGAAGGGCTTTCGACTAGGAATTAATAGAAAGACCCTAAGCACGTATATGGAGTACTAGTAAAGCGTCCTAGTCTTTTTATGGCGTACCGAGATCCAAGAGAATTAGCTTACTCGCCGGGATTCTAACTAGGACGACCAAGGCGTCAACCCTCTTTCTAACTCTAACTTCTTCCGATACACTCCTAAGTAAGTAAATTATCTCTACACCTATTTTAAAGCCGTCTATAACAAGGACGACACTATACTTCGAGAGTATATCTTTATATTTAGTCTCGTACTAATTCGTCACCCATTACTTAATTATCGATTTAAGTCCGCTCTCCTCTCTTACTATACTACTATCTCTTACCGGATTAGGACTAAAACCTAGCAGCCTGCTAGAGATTTTAACTACCACCTTTCGGCTCTTATTTACTGTGCTTAGCTATGGATTTTTCGGTTTATCTATTTTCGAATTAACTAAAACTCGTACTTAAATACGAACGAGGAGCTAGTTAGTTTATATTAGAAATAATTTCGCTAAGAGAGAAGTATTACCTAACGATTATTAGATAAATATCGTAGGATCTAAGGTTTATATTAACTAATTAGAGTACTTAGGGTTAAGGGTCTAAGAGGGTTAAAGGTTTACTTTTTAAACGTCGAAGGTTTATACTTTTCGGTTGATTTTTTTACTAATAATTAGTAAGAAGGGTTAATTAAGGATACGGAGTGCGCTAAGGGTAATTATATTATTATACGATACGTCGTAGTAATACTATAGATGTCTTAAGGTAAGGGTTAGAAAAATAAAAGGGGCGTCGGGGGAGGCTTAGAAAGGAAGGTTTTAGAGTTATAGCAGCTGATATAATAGCCGATCGTTATACGAACTATACGCGCAGAATTACGCTCGTCCCGAACTTCGTATACAGTAGCTATTATACGTAGCTAATAGATGTTTATAGGAACAGCCGTTATATTAGATATATTAGTAGTTATCTTTGTATCTTAGCTTTTATCTTAATACTATAAAGATAAAGTATTTTAAGAATATCTTTAAATATTGGTCCTAGTACCGGGTGATTTATTACTGATAATATCGATTTTATCCCGTTCCCGATTAAGTATTCGGCTATTTAAAAAAGTATTATTATTATCTTTTATTCGTAGTTCGTAAGGAAATCGTTAGCGTAGTCGATACTTTATCTGATCTTACTTAAGAGCTGAAGAATGTTCGTTATCCCGCCCCTACCACTTTATATATTCCGCACCTCGAGGTATACGATAATGGATTGTAATGTTTGGGCATTTAGGAGAATGGTTAACGCTGTGGACAGCTTCTACGGACTACTTAGTCGATGCAGAAGCATTGTACGCATCACTACGGCTGAATCAACGAGTAGAAGCGAGGGGGGGATGTTCGTACCAAGCAAACACATGCTTCGAATCGGATGTGGGAAGAAGGACAACGTTACTAGACCTTCTTTTATTTTAAACCATGGTCCCGATTGTTTTAGGTGGACCAATCTCGACCCGAAAGTGGCAGTCATAACATATCGTATATAAAGGAAATATTATAGCGTGGTTAAGTTATACTAACTTAATATCGACGGGTATTAGAGGAATATTAATAGTAGAAGACTATTGGGGATAGCGAGCATCACTATACGGCTAATACGTAGTTAGAACGGACCGGATAGAAACATTATCTAAAGAATTATACGAAGGCTCAGCTCCCCGAGTTAATTTAACTTCCCTAACGAGAATAAACGGGGGGTCTCGAGACTATTAAAAGTGATGAAAGTAGTGGGAGTAGTGGAAATAATAAAGATAATAAAAATAATAAAGATAATAAAGGTAATAAAGGTAATAAAGGTAATAAAGGTGATAACGATAATACGGAAGGGAAAGGAATAAGTTATATAAATAAACTCGGACTATAGCGAGTATACTAAATAACTACGAAGATAATCTCTCGTATCTAATATATTTATTAGTTATTAACTATAAGTTTATCGGTATTATAGTTATTAAATTATCGAGAAATCGAATAATCTTCTAACGAGAAACTATTTTATAATTAATAATATTAAAAGACGATTAGTCTCTATACTTAGTATTAACTCCGTATATTATATTATATCTAGCGTATATACGATAGTTATACCCTAGTACCTAGCTATCGCTTTATTCGCTAGTAGAAGTAGCGGTTTATAGTATTTTAGTAGGCGGTTAATGTATTTAACCGATGCTAGAACCGAATTTATTAGTAATAAATAGAAGAGATCTATTTAGCGTTTTGGGTATTACTTCTAAACCATAATTTGGGTAGTTATTAATATTAGAATACTTTAGTAAGTAGCGCTGCGGTCTTAGGCTGGGATACTATAAAGTAAGTCTAAAAACGTTCGTAATAATATACTTAAATTTTATTTGGGCTGATTACCGTTGCTCGTATAGTGGTGGGGCTTTATGCGTGCGAGTAATATACGAGTAAAGTTCGACGGCTTCGTAACGAAGGCTAGGATAATGGCGTGACTGCCCTTTCCGAGAGGTAGCCATGAAGTTCACTGAACTTCTCCGAGATTGGGTTTAGCGTAACGTGCACGCTAACTTTAGTAGGTATTTTAACTCTGGACTTCGTCCCTAAACTTCAATTTTTATCGTTATTCAGTTTCATTCATTCGTATGATAAATTTGGTATACGTAGGAAGCCACTCTTTGATACTCTTCGTCCTTTGCTTTATAGGTGATAATACGCGCTATTGAGTGAGTATTTACGTGGCGAAATTTGTACGTTGAGGGTCAGGGTTAGGATGGGTAAAAAACTTAGGGTAAGCTATGGAGGTCACGTGGAGTCTGCACTACGATACTTAACGAACCAATTATTCCTACACTAATATCCATGATTAACTCGACGAGGAGGGTAGTCTCGTATCGCTAATTAGATATAACGAGAAATATTAAGTTTAAATTTGCACCGAGTATGGCTGGGCTATCCGAGATTTGGCGAGGTATCTTTATAAAGAGTATACTTTATTATTATAACGGCGGAAATTTGTTCTATAACTTTATTAAGATAATATCTACGTTCAGCTTAAGCGGTTTTAACCACTAGTATAAGTCGTCGTCCCTATTAGTGAACTATAAGTACTAGTCTCGGCGCTACACTGTCGTAGTTACGAGTATTAAAAGATCTTTATAAGTGAAGAGTATATACGACAATATACTAATAAGCGTTATGGCTAGAAAAAGACGGAAGCTAAACTAGTGTTCTAAGAAAGAGTTATAGCGTAAATATTTTTCGTACAGTAACTCACTAAGTACTTTCCGGTCCGAATATTACTGATATCGAATCGTCTTTTATTACCTATTATTTATAACGACTATAATACTAGCAGTCGATTATTTACTTAATATAGATAGGATTTCTTTACTAGCTTAACCCCTCGTCAACGCTAATAAGTCTAGTAAGGTCTTCGGGAGAGAGAAGTATTTACTCGACAGTATAAAGCACTAATATAGAAAGTAGACGAAGAGATCGCTAAATATAATCGAACCGATTGGTTCAGTTACACCGAATAGCCCTAATACTTTACAGGACGTAATCTCGTATACATCGCCCACTGCAGTCGATTACTTAATAAACACGAAAGTATTTTGATCGAGGTGATCCGTATGTTTAATAAGGTATAGAAGACCGCTATAGGAGGGTTAGTATCGCTGGATTAAGAGACTCGATATTAGTTACGGAGTACTACAGCTAGTATACCCGATATTCGACCCATCGCTTAATTATAAATCGATACCGCTATAGAACGATATATTAGATACTTTCGGCGGTTCTTATACTACACTATACGGGTGTGAGCGGGAGGAGAGAAGGTAGAAAAGTAAGAACGAGTAGGTATAACCACTAATTATAAAGATAATCGATATAGTTTAGAGAACTACGAAAGTAGTAGTAACGATAGCGACGATAGCGACGATAGTAATAATAATAATAAGAGAGGCGACAGTGATAATAGCGACGACGGTATAGCTAATAATAGCTATACCACTCGACGTTAATCAGCTTTATCGCTCTCCGAGGTTAACTATACTAAAGATATACGAGAACTCTTTCCGTAGTAGCTAGGGTAGAAGGAGCTACTAATAAAGCTGTTTATCTATATTACTAATAAGAGCACTAGTGGTTTATCCGAAGATAAAGGGTTAGCTTTAATACTCAAAATCTATTATACGTTTATTTTCTTTAAGGTGGGATAAGAACTGTTTCGGAGTGGGTTAGTGCATTTTACGACTGTTCTAGGTATTAACGAAGAGAACCGGCGCTTTAAGCGGGCTTCTAACTTTTTATATATCTTGGCCGGGTTGGTGTACTGTGTTCGAATCTTAGCGGCCGAGAAGCTTCTTCCCCGCGAGGACCGAGACTACGAAAAGTAGTAGGTCGCCGTTCGAGAGCGCTTTCTAGAGTTACGAGCGCAGTACTTAGTGAATGAATTATATTCGCCTATAAGTATAATACTAAGTTTACTAGCTTACAGTAAGTCGATCGTAATGTAAACCGGTAATATAAGTAGCGTATTATAGTCTCGAGACCAGAAGATTATATACTATTAAGGCCACCCTATCGAGATCGCTTTATTTCGTCGTATAGTATATGATATATTATAACGTATAGAAGATATGATATAGTAAGAGCTAATATAGGTCACTCTACCGTCGAATCGGTTTAAGGTACCACTAAATCAGCTAGTAGATGATCTTATATTTACGCGGTGTAGCTACTCGTTTATTCGCTGAGAGGGTAACCAGCTTTAGTACAGTTTTGTATAAATATTAAGCCGTATAGTGTAGTTAATAAATAAACGACGATTACAGATCCGGGGTCGATAGAAGGTTACTCGTATTCGTCGATATTTACAACGACTATCTCACTTTTTACGCTTGCTCACTATCTTAGTTCATATTCTTAGGGGCCAGCCCGCTTAAGGGACGGAGCTACTCTCGATTCGCCATCGTAACGGAGGTCTATAGGATCGCAATACTTTTGTGATTAATGGGCAGTTCGTCGTCGTTACTCGATATTATAAATCTTAATTACTAATGGATCGACCTAAGAAGTATTGGTGATGGAATTCAGCTTGAGTTCCATCACGTGCACTAACAAACTTAGGGTTAATTCCTGCAGAGTTCCTTCACGTTGAGTTCTCAACAACCACGGCCATTCATGAGCTGAAATTTAGGTTACAGACTCTGACTAATGATTCTAGCTCGATTCCCAAAAGATACGATGCCATCTTATCAGGTAAGTGAGTAACAAGATGACCGAAAATTGGTGTGGTGGTTAGGGTAAACTTAGGGTAATCTTAGGGTTAACTCGATTAGGGTTGAAATTGGCTTCGAGGGTTAAGCTTAGATTGACTTCGAGCCTGAACTCGTCGATCAAAAGGGGTAGATCTTGGCGGGAAGATTACACCACCAAGGTTGATGTCGTGCATGTACACAGATGCATTAGATAGCTATACAACCGCGTCACACGTAGTTAATACGCGTAGTATCAAGACACCAACTCGTACAGCGTTATATTTTCATTCTTGAGTTGTCATTCCATAGCTATTCAGGATGGTTAATAACGTACAATGTCCCTCCGGACTGTTCTATCTGACCGAATACCGGATACTACTGTGTCTCCACTGCAAAGCGGCAGTTCGCCCGGGAAAGGCGATAGAAGCTCACTGGCGTAATGTCCATCAGTGGACGGGCCATCATCTTCAGGAAGTCCTAGCATACGCCGCGACCCTGACATTACAAGACCCCCATACGATCCGTATGCCGGCCCAGTGTGCCCTGATTCCCCAACTACCCACATTTCCCGGCTATAGCTGTAGTGGCTGTAATTACTTAACGCGGAGTCGTAAGTGTCGAGAACGGCACGATCGAGAACAGTCCCATCCAGAGAGTGAGGCTGGGTGGATTCAGGTTCGGTTACAGACATTCTCTCATGGTCGGTTTGCTAAGTACTGGACTATCCCAGATGAAGACGAGGACGAACAGGAGGAGGAGGATACGGATCATGTCACATCTACGGGTGCTTCGCTCAGCGGCAACGAGGAATGGGCGCAAATGGTGGCTCGTCAGAAGCAACGAGACGAAGAACGACGACAGAAACATCTTACGGAGGTTGACAACCCCGAGGACTTAGGCAAGGTATCGACATGGGTGCAAGAGATGGGCTGGGCGGCCCACTTTCACGGTAAAAACCCATTGTTGATTCACGACGCTAGTGTGCTGCCTACCGTGAAAAGGCGCCGAGGGGGCGGTTCTCGTCGATCCCACTGCGCCGATGAGTCTCCAGAGTGGCAGGAGCAGCTGATAGCGGCGGTGGAGAGTGTTGAACGCGTGATTGTGAAGTGCTGTGGGCGTCTGACTCGGGTACCGCATGAGACATTGCGCTGGCTTAATGGGATCGACCCCATTAAAGCACCACTGATGCCGTTTAAGGTGAAGAGCTCCAGCAAGTCCATGCTCGACTATCGCGGCCATGTCAAGCGGTATCTTGTATACTGTCTCCGAACGGGTCGGCTGCCATGTGAGGAAGCCCAGACGACGCATGGCATCGAATTTACTCCGGAGCAGCGCCGATTACTGGATCACGTCGGCATCGCGGCGGCTGAGGTTGTTTCTGCCGTCCGGCTGGCCCGCGGAGAGGTTGAGAGGGATGAGGAGGAACACCAGGAGCGATGTCGCGTACTCGATCGGGCCGTCTTCGAGTTTTGGATCGCGTCGTGGAAGCAGCATGTGGCATTTCGAGTCCATGTCAACCCACTCTTGCACTTCGCGGCCGTCTTGGGCATCCGTGAGCTTGGAGGCTGGGTCGACGCATCATCGTTCACCAGTATGCTTGCCGGCTTGCTGTGGTGTGGGCGAGTGGCCATGTTGGAGCACATCTTCGAGACGCTGCCAGACGACCCGACCGAGCTCACGACGAGTCACATGGAACACTTCTTCGACCAATATCGTCGATGGCTGGTAGATGGCACGCACACGCCGTTCAGCACGATTGTACGATGGATGGCATATGGCAAGGGGTATCGCGAGAAGACGGGAGGGCAAGCCAAGGTGACATGGGACCAGGATGGACTGGGGCTGCGATATCTCGGTCAGCCCATTGCTTTGAAGGACTTTGGGCAGGCCATTCAGGCCGGTCTCGACGAAGCGACCCGGTTCTTAGATCAGTTACTCTTCGAGCCATGGGCAACAGCAGCGAAGCGTATTGATATACGGCGCATTCAAGATTCGCTAGTATATCAAGGACCAGATCACTCATTCACTATGAATCGGCGGAATCGATGGCTACGCCCGGGTTGGGAGTTTTTGGCGGAGCGTGCTCGGGCCACGCGTGGGTGGTGGTCTCCCCAGACCGGGTGGAATCGAGTGAAGGTGCAGACATATCTCCGATGGGTGAAGGGATTCCAGGCGATTCAACCCGTCAACAACCACTTATGGTCAGGGCAGCCCGGGCGAGGACCCGAAGTGATGGAAATGCTCTACTGTGATGTCCAACAGGTCAGTGGGAACGTTAAGGTGGTCGATGGGCAGGTCGTCTTTATTACCGATCGTGATAAGAGTCGAGCCATCCGCGGATTGGGGCGTAAAGTAGCTCGATGGCTTCCCGAGAGCGAGAGCCAGAAGATGATTGCGTACATCGCGTGGGTGATCCCATTCGAGCAACATCTCTCGGCGGAGATGGGTCTGGCTGGGGTCGATGATTCGCTGATCCCATATCTGTGGAAGGATGCTCGTTACGGATTGCACGACACCGCAGTACTTAGTGCGGGACTGGCTCGATTGTTTGGTACTCACACCGGAGTCGAGCTTGGCGTGTCAGCATACCGGCACTTCGCCATCACACTGGCCCGCAAGATCAAAGGCATCGTAGTGCGGCAGGTGGAGGTGGAGATCGGGGAGCGAGGCGTAGACGACTCGATGGCTGGTGATCAAGTAACAGGAGCGCCGCAAAAGAAGGCGAAGTTAGACTACATCTGGGATCTTCAGGCCACACATGGCAGTGAACTCGCTCGTCTCCGGTATGCACTGGACGCGCAGTTCCCCAGCCATCTACAACCGGAGATGATGGGGCAGTACCGTGAAATCAGTGGTATGTGGCATCAGTTCTTATGGGGTTTAGTGAAAGCAGCATCCGACTGGGGTGGATCAAACAAACGATTACGGGCCAGTGGAGATGTTGTCGATGGTGCTCGACCGGCCAAGCGACTGCCAGGTGAAAGATCCGGGAGCATAGCGTCGATGCAGCAGGGACTACGACAGCTATTTGGGCCCATGGCGCGGTGGAAGAGCGCGGAGCAAGGGCAGGCGGTGGAGCGGATCATGGTGATGAAGGCGCACGAGCGGTTGATTGTGGTCTTGCCCACTGGAGGGGGGAAGAGCCCACTGTTCATGCTGCCGGCGATCTTGCCGGAGAGAGAAGGGGCAACGACGGTAGTGGTGGTGCCATTTGCAGCATTGATTCGGGATGTCGTTCGACGAGCTCGCGAATGTCAGATCGATTGTATTCGGTGGCAATCTGCGTCGACTGTTGGACGCGAGGGACCCGAGCGGCGGGCTCGTCTCGTGGTGGTCAGCGCGGATCTCGTGGAGGTGGGTGAATTTGTGCAGTATCTTGATCACTTACGACGGCTCGATGTGCTGAAAGAGATTTTCGTCGACGAGTGTCACACGGTGGTGCTGGATGTGAACTACCGAGATCGGCTATTGAAGTTGACTGGCTTGAACCGGTATGACTGTGCCATGATCTTTTTAACCGCGACGCTGCCCGGGTTCGTGGAACGACGGCTACGGCAAACTATGTTGATTGAGGAAGCGGCGATCATTCGGGCGAGCACGGTCAAGGGCAATATTCGATATCAGGTGCAGGAGACGGCGAGGTGGGGAGATGTGGGCGAGGCGGTGGAGAAGGTGGTTAGACGACTTGGGGCGCGGATGGTTGGGGATCAGAAGGGCGTGGTATACTGTCGTACCCATACCGAGGCGGAGAGGATGGCAGAGCGACTGAGATGTGACTTTTACCACTCTGGCATCGCCGAGGCACACCGACGACAAGAGATTCTGGAAGGGTGGATGGACGGTGTGGGTGGTATTCGATGGATCGTCGCTACGACCGGGCTCGGAACGGGAATCGACATTGCGGGGATCGTGGGAGTGGTGCACATGGGCGCCCCGTACGGCTTAGTCGACTTTGTGCAGCAAACTGGACGGGGAGGGCGACGCGAGGGCGAGGTCGTGGACTCAGTGATCATCAAGGGCCCGGGACGAGCGGCCATCCGAGCACAGGCCAGCGACGTCGAGCATTGGAATCACGAGGCGATGGTGGCATTTATCGAACAGAGTTCATGTCGGCGGGTGATGCTAGGGGAGATGATGGACGGGCGAGGGCAGAGCTGTATAGCATTAGGAGTGGAGCTGTGTGATCGATGTCGAGGTCCGGCCGGCAATATGGAGCAAGATGGGGCTGAGGGAGAAAAAAACGAGGAGACGAATACCGAGTCTCCGTCCCATGTAGTGTTAGGATCTCAGCGACTCAAGGAGCATGTACAATACACGCATCGGGCATTAGAGCGACTGCGTGGTTGGTTGGCCGAAGTTCGGGACTGCTGTCCGGTGTGCTGGGTCAAATGGCATCGCCGAGGGCGGCCGGAGCAATACCGACGACTGGTCGAGCACGGGATTCGACAGTGTCGAGTGGTGGGATATTCCGCATTTCGAACTTGGCGGCAGGGGCTCCGATTCGGTGAGTACGACTGCTGTTGGCGGTGTGGGTTAGCCGGCGGGTGGTGTGATGGGGCGGAGCGAGGGTTGGAGTGTGAGCACGCCGACACGGTACTGCCGGTGATGATGGAGGTTGTGGAGAGCGAGACAGGGCGAGCATGGATCCGGGAGGGGCTGGAAGTGGAGGAGGAGGTGTTGCAAGAATCGAGTCGATACTTATCGTGGCTCGGGCGACGACGACAGGTCCATGGGCGATGGATGACGAATGGGATGGCGGTAATAGTGACGATAATCGCCGAGTGTGACCGGCAGAGAGAGGAGGATTAAGAATCGAACACTTTGGTTCGTGAGTAACTAATTGAATATAAAACGTTCACGTTAATAGGGAATCCAGTTTTCAAGTTAGAGTGACCGAGTCAAAGTTAGTAATCACAGGGTTATAAATTTCGAATCAGCGAAGAAAGCGTATATATTAAGTAGACTCAAATTCAGAAGATAATTTTAGAAGAAAAGAATTATAGAGTTTCAAAGATTATAATAAAATAAATAAAACAAATAAAGCAATTAGGGGGTTATAAAAGAAGAATATAAATAAAGTATAAACATAGTCGCCAGATAGTTAGTAGAAATTACAATTAAAATAAAGATTAAAAATACGAAAGAAATAACAGCATAAATAAATACTTATACAAAGCGAGCATTAAAATAAACATAAGGGTCAAAAGATATATGAAAATA
This sequence comes from Neophaeococcomyces mojaviensis, assembly GCA_030247915.1. Classification (NCBI taxonomy): domain Eukaryota; kingdom Fungi; phylum Ascomycota; class Eurotiomycetes; order Chaetothyriales; genus Neophaeococcomyces; species Neophaeococcomyces mojaviensis. The sequence goes on from JAPDRQ010000142.1 coordinate 78,925, forward strand.
AAGTCGAACATAAAAGTAAGAGGAAAGAGACAAGAATTAAAATAGGGGTATAAAATTTACTAACATTATCACATAAACAAATCGATTAAGTAATTACATTAGGGTCACGACGAGAGTAGAAGTATATACGAGAAAGAGAACTCGTTTAGGGCTTTAGGTTGTACGATTATAACTACAGAGTAAAAGAAGACAGAGAGTAGAGTAACGAAGGCGGAAGAACGAGATAAGAGACTTACAGAGACTTACGATAGCTCAATATATGGTTAAAGAGAGTAGTACGAGTTGGTAATAGATAATAGTAAAGAAGAGAAAGGAGAGCGAACGAAAGAGAAATAGAAGAGAGGAGTAGTAAAAGAAGTAATAAAAGTTGGAATACAGCGGGATTAAAATCAAAGTCAATTTAAAGGTTCGAATTAAAACTAAAGAAAAATTAAATTAGGAGAATATAAAGGTAAAGGCTAAGGTTAGATTTACGATAAGTCAGGTTCATTAGAGAATCGAATAGAGTGGAGAGAAAAGAGAAGTAGAGTAAAAGAAGGAGTACGAAGTGAGGTTTTAGCCGCGCGCGATATAAAAAGGCGCGAGATCTAATAGGGTATATAGCGAAGTAAAAACAAAAACAAGTCGAATAAAGTTTATATCAAATATAAGAGAGTTATAAAAGGTTTATAATCACATAAAGATCAAGAATTAACCGAATAAGATTAAGATCGACCCGGTAATAGTAAGAACTTTAGGTTATACGATAAGGGCCGTAGAGTAGATTAAGTATTATAGAAAGCGAATTAGAAAAGAGAAGAGTATAAGTTACGAAGAGTACGAATAAGGGATTCGATATAAGGCTTCTAGATTTAGTAAACGGAGAATATTAAAGGGGTAATATATAGGTAATAAGGGGAGTTTAAGAGTTTTAGCGAGTACATTAAGGCGAAAGGAGAAAGAAGTCGAGGTAGGCGAACTAAGAGCGAGTAAAAGAAAATAGGAAGCCCGAAGGGCCCGGTGAATACAGCGACGCAGTCGTTTAAGAGAAGCGAGGAAGAATAGGGATAAGGGTCAGAAAGCGAGTTATAGAATCAACGTAGGGGCGAGGGTAGAGCGGTAGACGGGGATATTAGAGGCCCCGTCGAGGACTTTGGGTTGCACGATGAAAGCGTAGACGAGAGCCGAGTTATAAAGAGGGAGGGGTGTTATGGTTAGGGTTATAAAGAGGGAGGGGTGTTATGGTTAGGGTTATAAAGAGGGGGGGTAAAGGGAAGAGGCTAATTAATTAGGAAGGGAGGGTAATAAGTAGGAGTAAGAGTTAGGATTGGAGCGAGTAAGAGTAGTAGGGTTAGGGTTAGAACGGGGGAGGGTAGTAGGGTATAGGGGATTAAGAAATATTTTTAACGGGTTAGGGTTATAGACGAGAGTAGGGAGAGAGAGAAAGAGAAAGAAATCGAGACGATAGAATTACGAGTTATAGCGTAAAAATGATAGAACGGTATAAGGAAGTTTAAAGGGCTCAATTAGTATAGCGGCGTAGTTACGAATAAAGTAAAAAGGCCGAAGGGCCCGGTGAGTATAGCGACGCAGTCTTTTAAGAGGAGAGGGGATATGGTTAGGGTTACGGAGGAGGGGGGAATATGGTTAGGGTTACGGAGGAGGGGGGAATATGGTTAGGGTTACGGAGGAGGGGGGAATATGGTTAGGGTTACGGAGGGAGAGAAGAAGAAGAAGAAAGAAGAAAAAAATGAAGACGAAAGAGGTCAAGGTGAAAAAGAAAAGATAAGGCCCGAAGGGCCCGGTGAGTATAGCGACGCAGTCTTTTAAAAGGAGAGGAAAGAGAGTCAGGGTTACCGAGGGTAGGTAGGGTAAGAGAGAAAAACCGATGGACCCCGGTAGGGGGAGGGGAAGGCGAGAGCGTGGCTAGAGCAGGGATGCAGCGGACGGGAGATGACCGTTAGGGTTAGGGTTAGGGTTAGGGTTAGGGTTAGGGTTAGGGTTAAGGGTTAGGGTTAGGGTTAGGGTTAGGGTTAGGGTTAGGGT
>JAPDRQ010000143.1:0-80903 GCA_030247915.1 Neophaeococcomyces mojaviensis
TAATATTAAATCCTAATTCTTAATAGCTACGATAGCTATATAATAATCGAATTTATATAGGAGTACTATTAGAATAAGGTCCTCCTTCTATATTTACTACCTTATACTAGTTATATCCTTTAACCACTCGATTTAACTTACTTTTTCTCTACTAAGGGTTGATATCGATCCTAGATTATAGATCTCGCCTCTTTTAATAATTCTTTACTAATTAAGAAAGTAAGGTTTATTTAATACTATACTAAAGTAAGAGATAAAGGTTTATTAGAGAGAAATATATGTAATAGCTTCGTAGCTATAGGTATCGCTCTATTTAACCTAGGCCGAGTACTATCCTCTTATTAGGTCCTTTAATAGGTGCCTATAACACTAATTACGTAGCGTATTTAATCGTTAACTATACTAAATAACGTTAATTGTATCTCTTAAAATCTTAATTAAGTACGACGCTTAATTAACCGTATCTTAAATAATAAAGATATCTTAAGATTAGTCAGAAAGCTACTCTTTTCGGTAGACCGTTAACTGGACTGTTTCTCGACTACTATAGCGCTCCAGTAGCGTTAAATTAACCACTAAACTACGATAATTAACGAGCACCGTTAACAGACAGCAAAAAGGAAGGCTATTGACCCTAATTTACTATTTAAAGATATCGCGACAATCAAGGCTGCGCAGGACTTGGTTGCGCTACGAGATCAGGCCTGGGCGCAGCAAGATCGACAATTGGAAGCTCGCAGGACTGCGCAGGCTATGATTCAAAGCAATATTGAGCAGCATCTATACCAATTCCACGTTTGCGACCCAATCGACGTCAATATCGACAGTGATAGCGACTCCGAATAGTGTGGTATTACACCAGTGGTGCAGCAGGCCGGGTCTCCACTTAGTGCATGGCGTTCGCGTAACCTGTTAATCCTGGTTTTGGGTTAGATACGGAGTCTGATTTCGACTCCATCCTCACGAATTTTGTTTGTACTTGTCAGCCTGGTCTAACGGGTACCTGGCTAAGAACCCAGGGTTCCACGTATCTGTGCCCCCTCTTGCTCAAACATGACCGAAAAGGGGTTATTCCATTGGGAACCATGTAAGGATCTCGCATCAAACTCCAAACTATATACGATCGTCCCAAAGCCCCTCAATTTGGCAGACTAGGACACCCTTTGCCCTGGATCTAGAACGCAGTCATTCCTTGGGGGTATCCGGCATTCGTGCTAACACAACGTCAATTGCAACTGTCAATAATTAGGTAACCTTTACCTGTTCCCTAGTTCGAAGCAAATCCGAGCAGGGGATCGAGGTATTCTTTGATCACTTCACTGGTGAAGAACCGATTCTATCCGGATATTCGTGTAGCTTGGAGATCGGGCAGGCGAAGATTCCTTCGGGAATGGAGAAATACCCTTACGGTATCAGCCTGCGGACGGGCATGGAATATAGTTAGCTCGTTAGCATTCCACGAATTATCACAAGATAAACCCTCTTACTTTCGCGTTTCGCACAACAAGACGAGTGAGCCAGAATTTGGTAATGGATGGAGCAACCCAAGGATAGCGAAAGTGTCCATGCTTTTTGGTGACTCTTTGCAAGATGAGACCTATTTGCGAGCACTCGGTACTCATGAGCGGCATGCGAAGCACTTCGGCTACCCTATGTACATCTTGAATCAGTCAGTGGCCGACCACTACTGGAACAAGATCTACTAGATATCTGAAATCATTGTGAGGGAGCTGGCCAAACCGCCCGTAGAACGGCTGAAGTGGCTTATGTGGACTGATGCCGACACTGTCGTCCTCAATCCCTCATTCGAGCTCGAAGCCTTTCTTCCACCCTCGATGATGCAAGAGGTCGAACTCATCTGCAACAAAGATCAGAATGGACTAAACAATGGCATCTTCTTCATCAAGGTGTCTCAAGGTATGGCAGCCTATATGGCCCAGGTTGCTGCATACCCACATTTTCACCCGGAAGCCGACCTTTCGTGGCCTGAACAACAGGCTATGCAGTATGTCCTGAACGACACGGAAAGATACCACGAGAAGGTTGTATACATGCCTCAACATTTGTTCAATGCTTACGGTGGTGCCAAGCCGGGTGACTACCTCATCCATTTTGCTGGCCGAGAAGAGGCCCGAGTGCCGGAGATGAAAGACTGGCTATCTAAGGTTGAGGGAGAGCAATGGATCGATTGGGACCGCAATCCTTGGACAATCGAATCTATGGAAAGGATCATGGAGATTAGGCGTTTCTGGAGTGTCCTCCACAGTTTCCGAAAGATTGCGACAAGCCTTAACGATGACTTTATCTTGCGCCACAATCTTACAACATTTGAACTTGAGAACTCGATTTCATGGTACAAGAGTGTCACATACTTCGACTCGGACGAAGAGGAAAAGATGATGAGAGCCCTCATTAGGCTTGAAGAAGAAGTTTCCGACTACTTGGATGTATCGTTACCTGTATTGCTGAATTACAACGAGCGATGGAGGTATAGGGGGACGAACGGCTCAATCCAACTTGATGCTTTTGACGTTTAACGATGTCTGTGGTTGCTCTCAACATGCTGGAAGGATGTACATCATCTGTTGCAGGCGTTTCTGTCAGGGACTTCACTGGATAACAAGTTATCGAGTGGATATCAAAGGGCTTCACTCAACAGGACAGGTGTATAAGAGATACTGTGAGTATTCTAAGGTAGCTGTTGAAGTATAGCTTAGGTTGACTACGAAAGCTATGGACTGTACCTAGGAGACCCGTATCTCTATATACCCGAACCAAGAAAAAGTATCATACAAGACCACGAAGCAAGGATGCATGTGAATATCGTCACCTTCACATGTTAAGTCTTGGATGAGCACGGTCAAGTTTCACCACCCTAGCAGCGCCGCGCGAGCTGCGGCGCTAAAGTTGGCCGCCTCGAGTGGATCATCTTGGGGTGAGGCTCGAGTGAGGCTCACCTACGTGACGGTGAGCTGGAGGGTGACAGAGCGACCTTACCCCAGATTCAAGTGGGAGGTGAGCTCCATGCAGATTTTTACTTTCCTTGGCTTCGCACTGATAGTGACTGAGGCTTAGTGGCGAGCAATACATAGGCGTCACTGGCTTCAAAGCACAGCTACGACATAGGAACAATTGGTCTTGGGCCTTCGGAATCTTCCTGGTAAGATCAAAGTAGTAGTCCAGAACTAAGAGTAGAGTGGCGTCTGCTCTTAAATATATCCATGAAAAAAATTTAATATTTCAGTACCTGAAGTTGACCTGGTGGCATATCGCCTGCTAGTAAGACCACTGTTGTGTCTAATCGCAGTATTGTGCAAGATCTCACCAAAGGGCATTCTGCTGCTGTGGTATGCGGTCATATCTCATAGAGTTTGCGAACGCTCAAAATTTCCAATATCAAAAATTCAGTCAATGCTCATACCCATGAAGCCTTCATTTGCTTCGGTCATTCCTTGCAAGCCGACTCTCTTCGTACCACCATTAGCACTCACGCTACCACCACTATTGCTCCTATCCGCATGAGACTTTGACGGTGGCCGGCCCCATGACTTATCTGGATTCATAACCGGACTCTGTGGTACAACAGGCGAGCTTTGTGCCGACATACCAGGAGACACAGCACGACGCTTGAAGGAAGCTGGGTCGAAGTCATCGTCTCTTCGTCGCTTGTTGTTGACCTTTCGGGCAACGTCACCTGCGGTAGGTGCTTGACCACCGTGTCCTAGCACATTGGCGGTTGCTTGCGCAGCCGCAGCAGACGCAAGTGGAGTTGTGGAGCGTGATCTCGACCTGTGCATTCGGCGAATCAAAGATCCTGTGTGGCTGGGTTCGTTGAAGATGCTACTCGTCGAGACCATCGTGTCATCAGACATGTTTGACTCTTGTGGTAAAAGGGCAGGAGGTGGAGGCGTTCGATAGCGATCAATACTGCTCGGCGGCGTGCTTTCAAACGTGTTCCAAAATCCTAATCCAGCAGAATTTCTTTTTGCATGCTGACTAAAGGATGGTTCGGCTGAGCTCGAATCGTTCGCTTGCGATTCGCTATTCTCATCGTCGTTAAGAGTTGCACTCTCTACGGACACCTCGACTGGCTCTGCAGTAGTGGTGGACTCGAGTATACCGCCATTAAAAGTTGGGTCGCTCTCCTGTACCTGTTTTATCACTTCGGCTTCTCTTCGAGCTTCAGTGTGCAGAGGATCAGACTCTTCCATCAATGCAGCTTTTATCCTGGCGAAGCCTTTGGTCTTGGGCAACAGGTTGCTTCTTCTTGTGACAGCTCTTCTGATGACGCCCCTCTCACTCGAACCATCATTGCCCGAACTGGCGGCGGTGTTGTTGATGTTCATCTTGTTGTCACCATCCCACTCACTATCCGAGAGATGTAGATCATCTGTTCCCAAGCTCAAACTTTCTCTTCTTGACCTCACCTGTTGTTTCGTCATTCCAAAATAGCCGGATGCTTCCACGCTCGGTCGGATTGGTGGAGAGAGCGGGCCAGGAGAGGCTTTCGAACTGCGCATGCTAACACTGCTAGAAGAATGCGAGCTTTTGCCGTGGCGAAGACGCGTCCTGCGGAAGCTCATGCGGTGAGGCTGAAAGCTGAGCAAACTCACTTGGGCGTTACTTGGATGATTGTTGAGCCAGTCCATACCAGGACTATTTGCCGCAGCCAGGCCATTGATCTTAGCAGCGGCAGGCGTATTCAGCATAGGATCGTCCATCTCTCGGTCGATAGCCATATCCTCCGAAGAGTCATCCGAGTCAGAGTCAGAATCCATCATGTTGATACTGCTGACAGAACTAGAGAGGTTGGTCTTTTCACCATTGAGGTTCGACCAAAGTGAATGTGAAGCATGGCTAGGAGAATCTGAGATTGAGCTATTGTATCCAAGACCTCTTCTTTGTGGTATGTTGATGCCCCGTCCAGTGATGGGAGAAGCGTCTGGGGAGGACTCTGCGAGTGTGGAATGGTGTAGGCTTGTACACGCTCTTGCAAAATCAAGACCTCTGGATCTTCTGGGAATGGTTGAGGCAGGCGAGCCGTAGATGCTGGACGGGTCGAGCTTTGGAGACAGAGGTATTCGGGGAACTTCAGCGACAGTGCCGCTTTCTGATGAGTCCTTAGTAGGCATTTGTAGTGACAATCCCCTTACGTGGTAGACTGGTCTTCGTGGTGTGATCGGGTCTGCGACAGAGCTGTCATCTTTGGAGACACGTCGATAAGGCTCGCGTATGGCGGGCGACGGTGACAAGGAAGGCTTCGGAGCCTCTGACAACGAGCGTGTCTTGTTCGATTTCGGTGTCACTGATCCGTCTTCGTGTTCGAGTTGTCGAGTGAGGTTCGACTTTCCGAGAGCCGTCACGCCCAGCGGCGCTGCCATCATCGTGGCTGACATAAGAACTACCCTATCTTAGCTCATAGCTTTCTAACATGGACTTCTTCTCGTCTTTCTTCGAATCTCGTCGTCGACTATCTCAATAAATGCTACAAGGTCAATTCCGATATGCTGAAACGTCTATTGTGACATGGGCCGCTTTGGGGCTATTACGGATCTCCATTATGCATTCAGGGTGGGGAAAGTATTGCATCAACCCCTGCAGCTTTGTTGAGATCTGAACAAGACGACTTGACATTTCAACAGACTGATCGGAGCAAAGATTGACCTCATCTAGGGTTCCTTGACTTCGGATATGAATGCCTTGTGCTCACACTCTGCGCATACGTTGATGGTGAAGCTTTAGGTGCAGCTAATTATCATCTTTGCAAATTAGTGACAATCGAAACCATCACTCATCCTCGCCTGTTACCGGCGCTAATTCCACTGGTTCTATGTCTTGCACTTTTAGTGTTTGATATGCCCAAAGCATCGTCATTGTCATTGTCGAGTACTTTAGGGAGAATTTTCTCATTTGACGAAGCCAACGCAATCCGAATTCCTTTCAGGGAGTTACTGCTACCCAAACTTGCAACAAATTTCGTGGGCCCCACACACAGTTGTAAATAATCTGTAACGTTGCCACCATGTCGAACCGCAGAGTGAAATCCTTGGCGTACGATGATGATGACGATGGTCTCGACTACGACGATGGATACGATGAGGGCTACGATGAGGGGCAAGGCGAGCTCAGTGCAGAGGACAAAGAACAACTACGGTTGGGAACTGTCAAAGTCAAGCAAGCATTGGGGACTACCTATCAAGTCCCAGATGCAGACATTCAAGACGCATTGTGGAATTACTACTACGACATAGGCAAGACTGTCACCTTCATCAAGAGTGAGTGCAAAGAAGCAATTGCAGTGTATATGCACGAAACTGAAATTTGTGGCAGACAAACATAAACCGAAGCAATCACTTCAACACACACCAGGTATGTCTAATTTATTCCTTTATTTGCCCGCACAACTTTCGTAAGCATACATACACTGCCAAAAGAGAGTCCGCTCTGATCCGGGGCAATCGATCAGTTCGCTACCAACCACCACCTTCGGTCAAAGGTTTTTTCGACGATTGTCCTTGGCTGCAAATTCCACCACATCGTAAAGCTGAGATATTGGTTGAGCCTGTCCATACCGTTCGAGGTCTGCTTGGGGGTGCTTCGAAGGATCCAAAAATGTCGAAGCTTGCCGCGCTCGCTGCGAAGCGAAGGCAAAAAGAGAGTGCTGGTCCACCAGCCGCGACCAAGTCAAGTGCAGACGCTCCTCAGGACGAGTATGCTGCAAACCTAAGCAAGCTGTCTTTGAGTAGTGACACAGCCAAAGATCGAGGAAAGAAAGCAAAGGAACAAGGTGGCCTTCCGGCTGCCAGTAATGAAGACGCCGACGAGGCGGGAGAAGAGAATGAGCCTCCAGCAGAACTCGGGAGCATCGAAGAGGAACCGGTGGTTGCGCGTACTCAACCTTCAGAGTTTGCTGTCACATTTCTCAACACCCCAAGAACACCCTATCAAACTACAACTCTTAGTTTTAACGTCCTTACTGGCGACAACCAAGCCTTCGATTTCAAGGACCCGAGTCCCGACGACATCGTTTACAAAGCCCAGACAGGGCGGACTCGTCAATAGCCAATTCTTCGAGATGATGCTAACTGTGTAGTGCTATAGCCAACAAAGCTGCCCAGCCAAAGCCTATAGCAAAGGTGCAACCGAAAACTAATCTAACAAACGGCATAACGAGTGGCCTTGATAACCTGGCGGTGTCGGAAACAACTAAGTTGAAGAGTAAAAACCTAGACGTGTTGGCAGAGTACAAGAAGGTGAAACACAAAAATGCTGCCAATTTTGTTGTCATAGGTAAATACTGATCATGAGGACATTCGTTTGGCTCATTGTTAACATTTTGTAGGTCACGTTGATGCAGGCAAAAGTACTCTAATGGGACGCCTCCTCTTCGATCTCAAAGCGATCGACTCAAGGACCATGGAGAAATACAAGAAAGAGGCCGAGCAGATAGGCAAGGGCTCCTTTGCATTTGCCTGGGTGCTGGATCAAGGCACGGAAGAGCGCGAGCGCGGTGTTACGATCGACATTGCCACAAACAAATTTGAAACCGAGAAGACTAGCTTCACAATTCTCGACGCACCCGGCCATCAAGACTTCGTGCCCAATATGATTGCTGGAGCAAGCCAAGCAGACTTTGCCGTCCTTGTCCTTGATGCATCACCTGGCAATTTCGAATCAGGTCTCCGAGGTCAAACACGTGAGCACGCACTCCTGGCAAAATCGATCGGCGTCCGTCATTTGATCGTGGCAGTGAACAAGATGGACACAGTCGCCTGGTCCCAAGAACGTTTCGAGACGGTCAAGACACAAACGGCCTCGTTTCTCAAGGCTACACGCTTCGACCTCGACACAACTGCATTCATTCCCTGCTCCGGTCTCCAAGGAGACAACATCCTCAACCGGACCACCCATCCCGCCGCCACTTGGTACACGGGAGAGACTCTTGTTCAAGCTCTTGATGCTTTCGAACCTGTAACTCACAACCTCGATCGCCCCCTCCGCATGACCATCGCGGACGTCTTCCGTGGTGGTGTTCAAAACCCTCTTTCAATCTCGGGTCGAATTGAAGCCGGCTCATTACAAGTGGGCGATCAAGTCTTGATTCAACCATCCGGCGAAAAAGCGTACATCAACCGTCTTGACCTAGACAATGACGACGGTGAAGAGGTTCATGAATGGGCTGTTGCAGGGCAAAATGTGGTTTTGCATCTCACTGATATTGACGCTATACACATTCGGTCCGGTGATGTTGTGTGTTCACCCACAAAATCGCCGATTCAGAACATAAGCCGGTTCACTGCCCAAATCCTCGCCTTCAACCACTTGACTCCGATGACAGTTGACATCCATAGAGGAAGACTTCATGTGCCAGGACGAATATCTCAACTCATAGGTGTCCTTGATAAGAAAACCGCTGAGATTACAAAGAAGAAACCAAAGATCGTGCAGCCGGAGCAGGTAGTCAGAGTCGTTGTAGAGTTAGAAAGGGGTGTCCCGATCGAAACTGGAGGGCGGGTTGTGTTAAGATCCGGTGGTGAGACTGTTGCTGCTGGCCTCGTTGAATAAATTGACATTGCACATGCGAAAGAGAAAAACCTACATGACATAACGACCATTATTTTCAAGAAAGCGGTATTGACACCTGCCTACACTTGAGTCATGACATTGATCCTAGAAAACAAAAGTTAGCACAATAACCACAAACGAAGCCAACAAAAGAACTACTCAGTCACAAGGCCTCCCTCTCCATCTTTGATATCCTCACCGCTGTAAAAGAGGATAGTAGAGCGCTGTAGCAAGCAGAACAGAACAGAAATGAATCTTCCTACCTTCTGCCGAAAGTGAAACAAACGATCAATAGTCGGATCCGTCTCTCTACTCAGCTGCTGAGCCAACGAACGAGTGTCCCAGCGTAATCAACAGCGGTCGGAACGATCCATGCTCGCATTCTGGTTGATATCTGTCACGCATCGTGCCCACTAATGCATGAAACTCGGCCAGGCATACTCACAACATTGAAGATCTGGGATTACGGGATAGAAGAGCTACAGCATCTATACATTATTGGCGATGTACCCGTCAGGCATGGCAACAGCTTGTGTCCTGCCAGCAAGAGGGCGTGTTAGCGACACTCTGTATGAGGGAGCAGAAGTGTGACAGAAACCGGAGAAGATGTAGAGCAAATCAAGCATAGTATTGTATGAACCGGCTGACACGCTGGGATGTCTGACTCGGGAATATAGCTGATCTATGTTGTTCCGATGAGCTTAATACTTTTAATTTCTGGTGCAACAGCCTCTGTGCTCTTTAGTGTCAACACCGCCGCCTTCTGCGCAAGCGGCACTATATCCTCCAACCTCGACTGCTGGCCAGCCTTCTCCGCATTTATCATACCTGCCATTATCACGCCAAGCAACGTATCCCCCACACCGTTGACAGATGCAATCTCGCTTTGCTTGACAACCTCTGCTGGTGGAAATAGGCGCATATATACACCTCCAATCGGGCTGTCGATGTCATCTGTGTTACGCGACAGGATAAATGGTGCTGAATCGGGGTCGCTGAGTCGAGTATCACCCTTACGAAGGACAGATGTGAGGAGACATCCATCCGCACCGAGCTTGGTGATGATATTAGGGATGAAAGGAAGGAGTTGTATTGTTTGTTGTGGGATGCCGGCGTCAACTAAAACTGGCGTTGTGAGGGCTGCGAACCGATCTCGGGATCCAGAGGAAGGGAGGGAGAGCGTATTGATGCACTGCCACCAGGATTCTGATTCGAAGAGGCCGCGGTTCTGTGCGGCGCTGTGCATAGCTGCAAGTTCGAAATTGTTCGGGGTTGCGAGACTAATGAGGTGGTTCGGAACAACAGACGTGTTGCTCAAGGCAGTGTTCGAAGGGTGAAAAAGACGTGCGGCTTTGGCTGTTGAGACAGGTTCGAAGGCTACTGGTTTCTTCGAGGAAAATGCAGCGCTGAGGACGGGGCTGGTGATCAGGCTAGACCAATTCCCATCGAGGACTATCCAGTTCGGGTTGTGGGACTGGATGAGGTCGGACCAGTATTGCAGTGACTCAAAAGATGGATGAGTGAAGATAGAGAAATCACCCATGGCTACGACAAGATCCTTTTTAGTGTCATTTACGGAGATGTATTGGGCTGTTCGTGCACCGGATGGGGCAGGCAATGTCCGTATACTGCTTGTAGTAACGCCAGTCTCGGAGACCTGGTTCTTGAGAAGACTACCAGCTAGATCGTCTGCAACGGCGCTGGCTAGGGCAACACGAACGCCGGCGTACTGAGCAGCTGTTGCTACGTTTCGACCGACGCCACCTGGTGACTGTGAGATGGATGCTGGATTCGAAGTGTGTAGCACTGGGGATGTTGCCGATGTAGTGAACACAAGGGGTGTGTAATCGCAAGATGTGTCGGCTGCTAAAGAGCCAATGACCAGCAGGTCAGTCTCTTCAATGGGTGCTGTAGTTGCTTCAGCAAACCTATTATGGTCTGTAGCTGTTGATACAGCCGAAGCACTCGCACTTAATTGTGATGATTCTGGTACTGCAACTTGCACGGCTCTGTGCTTTTGTTAGACGAAGTCCAGTAACTCTCTGGGGTTGAGTCTAACATATCTCACCCATTCACGGCTTCTTTGTCCTCCTTTTCCAGCTTAGCCAGCTCAACTGCAACTTTGGTACCACGTATAATGTTTGCTTCAACCAGAGCTTCATTCGCCGCAACGGAACCACCTTTGCTTAACTCTCTAATTCTTTTCAACACATACGGGGTGTTCCTCGCTCCGCGGATTCCTCGCTGGTCCGCCTCTTGCACTGCCTGCTCAATAATTCCATTGATTTCGTTTTTGGACATAGCTGGCCCCTCCGGTACTGGGTTGGCGAAGAGGAGCCCGGATTGTACACCAAGCTGAAATTGGGCATGTATAATGGCGGCGGCATCGGCTTCACTTTGTATTGTCTGCGGGCTTCTGATACCACTGTCACGCGAAAAGAATGCCGGAAAGTCGACTTCGCCCTCCCTACCATCTGCAAATGTTGCGATACCAACGCCTTGGGTCTCAAGGTACTCGAGAGTCCTTCCAATGTCCAGGAAACTTTTGCAGCCGCTTGATACGACCGCAACAGGTGTGCGACCCAGCTCGGTCAAATCGGCAGAAATATCCATGGAGTTTTCTCCGCCCCTGTGTACACCACCTAGTCCGCCAGTAGCAAAAACCTTGATGCCGGCCAGATGCGCCAGAACCATCGTGCCAGAGATTGTAGTACCTCCATTTAGTTTCCTGCCTCGTAAACTTAGCCCGCCAATCAGTCCAAGATCACGTCGCGATATCTTCCAGATGTCTGCACTCCCAGCAGTAGAGATCAGTCTGATGAGCTTGTCCGGGTCCATTCCAATGTGCGCTGTGCCATTGAGGATGCCGATAGTAGCTGGGATACCTCCATTCACACGAACGAGCGATTCGAGACGCGAAGCCAGTGCGACGTTTTCTGGGTATGGGAAGCCTATGGTGGTTGATAAGCATTTACTCAACTGGAAGGATCAGGATCCCATACCATGGGTGTATATTGTCGTTTCAAGCGCGACCACGGGTTTGCCACTATGTATTGCATCTTGTACCTCTTCGGAGACTTGGAAGAGCTTGCTGCGGGTGGAGGAGTTCCAACGACTTGAAAAGGGAGCTGTAGGCCACAAGAATTTAGGCTCAGTGACTCCAAACCTCCGACCACTCCTTCCAAGCTGCAGCATCGTGACTGCTGCTCTTTCCTGCGTCCACTGCCTCAAATATTGAGAGATGAGTAGTACCATTACGACATGCTAGGGAATACGGTTGTCTGCGCTTCAAGTAGGTTAGCGTTTCTGGTAGCGATCGGCCTGATGCTGGTCACAGATTTTGCCCGCCTCAAGCGTAGCCGTGCAGCGCACTCCAAAGATCCCGCTAGAAGCGGGGCGTAGGCGTCCAATCCTCTGCGCGTACAGATTGTGACATTTAGCGCGCCCCACTGTGGGACTACCATCTGGTGGTAATTACATAGAAAACAAGTCAATACATTGGGTATGAAGTATTACGAATACCATAGCCCTTGCGGACGCGGTCCACGCGTATGAGGCAGCGATATCGTCTTGTATAGACAAATCGTAGTGTTACAAATCGATATCGCCGTCGCTAGGTGTAGCTATTACCCTCCTCTTACTAATGACGGTCCTATGGTCTAATTATGAGGCTACGCTCGTCGTGGTACTGGTCCTAGTAGGCCTTATTATTAACGTAAAGGTATTTCTTATAGTTATCGCAGTAGGTATTAATCCTAGATAACCGCGTAGGCGTAGTATTAATAATCTATTACGAACCATGACCGCTATACGGCCATGCTAGAAGATATAGAAGGTTAAGCGAGAAAGCCTAGTACGTGGAAGCACTATAGGCTTAGCACGCTAACCTAAAGAGGCAACTTTAGTATAGTTAGTATGTTGGTCTAGACATACCAGATATACTAACACACCAAAGACTTCCTTATTAGGAAACGATTTATAAGTATATAGATACACGTCTCCTATGTATATCTATAGCTTCTATAGTTAACCTAAGTTATATCTTAACTTTTGTTCGGTATAGCTCTAGTATCCTTAATACTTCTATCTCTATCGAGTAAAGTCTAGAACTATACTTAATAACTTATTATTTAGTAAGGTTCCTAATATAATCTCGCCTAAAGGATTACGCCTATTATATTCTCGAGTTTAATAGTCTTTCTAAGTATAGTAGCTACGCTTTTAACTTTAAGTTAATAAATATATATTATCTATAACCTTAATAAGGCCCTTAATTAATAATATAAGAAATCGCTTACGGTATTATTAATTATTAAAAATTTTAACTTAAATATCGCTTTTAGATAATAAAGATATTAGTATAATAGATATTAATAATATATTTAATAATTTTCTTTATTTACTTGGTTTAGTAAGGCCTTCGTATAGTTTTATAAATATATAATTAATTATAAAGATCGATATTACTTATATATTAATTATAATTAATAATAATCTTTAACTACTAAATTTAAATTTAAATAAAGCTAATAAGTATATCTCTTATAAATAATTTTACTTTTATATATTAAATTATAACTTTAGAAGCGTAAAGATTATAAATTATAAATATAAAAAATATAATATTCTATCTTTTATAGTCTTTTTAAATTATATAAGTTATAATATTAATAATAATAAAAGCTAATTATTAATTTTAAGTTAATTTAAATTTAAATCTATACTTAATTACTAATAAAATAAATAAAAAGTTAAGTATATTAGCTTTTATAGTATTATATATATTAATATTAATTATTAATAACGCTTTAATTAATAATATATTAATAAAAATATTATTATTTCTATTTAGCTATAACTCGTTTATAGAGTATATATATTATTACCTTTTAAAATAAAAGTTTAGTTATAAAAGCTTAGTTATTATTTAAATTTCTTAATCTCTTTTTAATACTTTTAGTTAATATATTAATCTTAGTATTATTAAATATTTCCTTAAATTATTATAATTTAAAAAATATTATAAAATTATATAAAAGGTCTTTATAATTATAAAGAATTAATATATAAAAGCTTTTATTTATTAATTTATATCTTATACGATATTAATTTTTTATTAATTATAAAATTTAATAAAAGAATTATTAATAACTAAATAACTTTTAGATATTAAAACGATTTTAAAATAACTATATATAAGATTTAAAGTAATTTAAATTTTCTAAAATTATATAATATATTCTTTATTTAATATACTATTACTATAAAGAACGAGATATTACTTAATAACTTTAAAGTATTAAAAGCTAATTCTTTTTATATATAAGCCCTTAATTAATTATAAGTCTTATATTAAAATTAATATAAATATACTTTTAATTATTTATAGTTAATAAGCTAGTTATCATTTTATTTTAATATTACTTATATATATATTTTTTTTTATAATAGTTTATAATTTAAATCGCGCTCTACTCTAATATTAATATAATATATAAATTAATCGAGTATATACTAAAAAAAATAGTAAAAATAATTATATTAATAACTACGATACTTATAATAAATCTTATAACTCTTATTATTAATAAAGTACTTCTATTAGGCCTTACTAATATAATATGGGCTATTATAAATATATACGAACGTCGTTAAGCGAGATATTACTTATAGTAGGTATTAAGATCGAGTCTAAATTAGTCTTAACTAGATCGTATTGTTTACTTAGGATCTAAAAGTCGCACTGTTTACTAACACTAGCTATTTTAGATATAAGATATTAGTATATACAGATACAGAATAATAGAACGAACGTAATGATACTAATTATACAGCTATTAAAGGGCGCTGGGGGCAGTAAATAGTGGTGGAAAGGGTGGGTGGTGGAACCGTGTAAACAATTTGAGTTTGGAGCTAAATGTTACAATCTGTACGCGTAGAGGATAGCTCGTACGTCAGCTAATACACTCCTTCCTTATAAAGCTGGTGATTCTAACGATAATCTGGTTCCAACGAGCCACTTTAGTACTATAGATTCGTCTAATCTTCGTAGAGGTATAGTTATTATACGTTTTACGCTTTAGTGTTAAGAATTATCCAGAAGTATCTATAACAAACAGGGTAATAGGCTGGTGACTACTCTTTAGTGTCTCGTAGAAGCGCGATATAGTGTTAGAAAAGGCAGGTTAACTCGCATCTCCGTATGGTTTGTTAACCGAACACCGGATTTGATATTGGGGACACTTACACAAGGCGCCTGGGCGTTTGAGCCCTACGATACAGTATATTGACAAAGAGTCTATTCTGGAAGACATTGTTGGTATGTAAGGTAGCTCCAGGATGAACTGGAGCGGACAGAGAGCAGATTGGCAGAAGCAGAAAGCAAAATAAGAGAACTAAATATCAGTATATAGCAGTGATGCAGCTTAAACATGAACCTTCGTAAGCTGCCGTCTTCGGGAGCCACTTTATTCTCCCTTTCTCTCTCTGCTTCGTCTTAATCATCGACCAAACTCTTCATTTTGTTCTCGTCGTGACCTTCCGCTGCCCAAGAATGACTCCAATACGTGATAGTATAGCTCGGCCAGTACTCTGTTCCCAGGACGAGTTTGCAGCGCGTTGCATTAAAGCGTGGTTCCGTAACCCAGCACAGGTCCCTGTACATCTCTCCGTCTCTCGCCCAGGAGTAAGGGAAGATGAACCAGAATGGTAGAACTTCGACGCTGTGCTTCTTGCCACGCTGAGGTTTGAAGAGCTTTTCTGTTGCATGATCTTTCCAGTGCTCTTCGAGAAGCTTCCCTTCTTCGTACTGCTTCCTGTAGTTGATGATGCAATCCATTAGGGCGCCTGGTCCTGTCAAGACTTCTGTGCCTTTCCCTGCAGCCGACCCGTCTTTATAGCTCTGTTGTACACTTTCAAGAGGGAGCAAGTGGAAGGGATGACCCGGAGTTGCCGCCATCCATGCGTTCGGAATAGACTCATGGTGTCCTGGGTCTGCGCCCATTCTCCCGAAAAATGCCTTTCGTCCAGACAATGCAGTGTTTGCACCTCCCATACGGTGAGAGGAATAGGGGACCGTTGTGACATTGTATAACGCAAAGAGTTCATCATAAGGCCGCAAGCATTCGACGTCTAAGTCGGCATACACTCTGTAGCAGTTCAGTTAGGCAATGTGAAGGAGACAGCCTGCAACGTTGACTTACCCTCCATAGATGTACATATACATGCTTCTAGAGGCATCGGCTCTGCTAATGGGGCCTGGAAGGGCTTTGAATGTCTCTACAAACCAGGGAAAATACTGCTCCACCAGAGCCAGATTGTCTTCATCCGTCCACAGAACCCATTCCCAGTCTGAATTCTTCTCCCGACAAGTCCCGCTCCAGCCTTTGAACTTGGGAGGGAGATCATAGTCGGACCAGCTCTGGTGAAGTAACTTTGGCATAAATTCGACATCGTGCGATATGGGCCGAGCCAGCAGCTCCTTAGCAGAGATTTGTCTGGCTAGTTGAGGATATGGGTCTGCCGCATGGCTTGATCGAGGAGTAACTTGATATCGTATCAATGAGATGAAAATGCATATGGCCAGGACCGTGAGGATTGCCTGTCTCATTGTATTGCTACTGGCGGCCATATTTTAATAAGAGCTGCGACGCCGAAAGAGTCGCTTAACAAGAGGTGCAACCTACTAGCCACTACAGAATGAGCCACACCACCGAACGAGCCACACCCGCGCAGTTTCTACGCGTCGCATATATTAATAGAGTTCCTATCTTCTTAACGTACGTTTATAAAAATTAGCGTAAAGCTAAATTAACACGCTAGCTATTCGATCTATATTATTCTACCCTATATTAACTAGCTACTACGTAGTTTAATAGTTATTTTAATAGTATTATTATATTCGTTCTATCTTTCTATATTAATTAGTGTAATTATTATACGTAATATAGTCGAGTTTAGTACGTAGTAGAGATATAAAGTTTTTATCGAAAACTAAGACGTACTTAATAATACGCTTTTAAAGTTAAACTTAAATTTTAAAATTTATAATATTATAGTAGAAGTAATTAAAGAATATTAATAAATAAAATTAGCGTATTATATATTTTTATTAAGGAGCGCTGAAGTCGGACTCTGTACCTCCTCGTAGAAGCGCCTAGTAACCTGCTCGTAGGGCTAACGCAGAGACGTATTGAGTCGTCGGCGCCGTGCGTACGGGCGAATAGAGTAGAAAAACGGCACAGTTCCTGGTTTTGGGGGTCCCAGGTTCAACAGCTAGAGGCCCACCGGACTCTGGGATGTCGACCTCGCCTCACCGACATTGGCCAGAGCCACAGGCTACCTTAGATTACGAAGTTCCTACCCGTACGGACGGTCGCAGGCGACTCGCACCGACCGCACGCGCTCTTCACCCTTTAGAGACACTTAGTATAGAACAATAACGGACGGCAGTCACGATCTATAACTATAGGATACGCCCCGAGTATCGAACGAATCCGGTAGCCGAAGTAGGCCTGAGTCCGACGACGCTACGCTAAAAGGTAGTGGTCCACGTACGATCAAGAAAGGAATCTAGACAAAGAAGAAGGAAGGCTAAAACAGAGCAGATATACTATACCGCGCTCGCGCCCGCCGCGCGGTATCAACGTATAGCAGTCGTATACTGGCTTCGTATAGAATACACTCATTATCTCAAGTACGTACCTAGAGAAAGAGTGATAGGCAGACAATTTAGTAATTCATAGGCCCTTTCGCTGTGTATATACGCGCGCCAAGACCGGAGCAGGTAAGAGCGCTACTTAGTAGGCGCGTCGCGTATAGGTGTACGGAAGCGCTATATGGCGGTAACAACTTAGCTTTTCCTCTATTAGAGGTTTTTATAGCTAGAAGAGTAAGGTAGAAGTCTATATAGACCTATATAGGACCCGAAACGAACTATAAATAGAACAATATATATTTTTATTAAAGTTTATTATTAATCGTTTAAAATCGTTAGTTTATTATATAGTTTATTATTATCTATTAAATTATTTTTATTACTCTATTATATTACTATAGTTATTTAAAGTTAATAATAAGAAGATCGTTTAATTAGGCTTATATTAAAGATTAAAGTTAGATATTAAAGAGTTAATTATATTAAAATTACTAAATTTAGAATATAAAGCTTAGACTAAGGTAACTAGAATAATTATAAATAGTTAAGAATTAATCTAGACTAAGAAGATATAAATAAGTAGGTAATATAAGTACTAAAAATAGTAACCTTAAAAGGGACTAGTTTAACCTAGGGCAGATTAGTTAATCTATTAGTAAATCGAGTTAGTCTACTAGCGTAGTTAGTTAGTCTATAAATAGATTTAGTTAGTCTAGTACTTTCCTATTACTTAATTAACCTCTCTTTTTCGTACCTCTAATAGGGGCTAGCTATTCTTTAATTTCTACTCTAGGTATATATAAATAAGAACTATCGGCGCGTATATAGAATAATAATAGGTTATTTAGTTACTATTTACCTATCGCTATTTACTAATCTTAATAATAAGTTAATTATAAACAGTCTATTTAAAGAGTAAACAAACTAAAATTTATATATAAATCGTATTTTCTATTCTTTATAAGTATAAAAAAAGTAAGGATAGAGATTTATCTAAATAAATATAATTTATCTTAAGGTTACTAAAAATAGTTCTTAAAATACGGTAGTACTTAACGACTTAATTTATAATATTTATTTAGCTATAATTTATTAAAGATCTTATTAGATAATAAATTATTAAGTATAGTTTAAGTTTTACTCGTTAAAATAAAAGTATAATAAATACTAAAGTCGAATAATTACGAATAAAATATAACTTAAATTAACTACTAAAGTTATAGAATAGATATATAAGACTTATATCTATATACTTATAAGCTACTACTTAATACTTAGTATTACTTAGTTATACTTAATACACTTAGTAACTAATTGTTTTTAATTATTACTAATTACTTTTTCGTATATAATTCTTATTACTTTATCTTTACGTACTAAGCTCTCTTATTTATTCTTTTATATCTTTCTTTAGGTACGATCGTTCGACGGCCTAATCTAATCTAATTGTAAAACGAATAAAATAGTTCGTAACTCGATTAAATTAGTATATAATACTTCTATAGAACTAGTAATAGTATAAATAAAACCTTATAAGGTATTTAATTATATAATAAATAAGTAGTATAAATAATATAAGTATAAAGGTATTAGTATAGAGGTATTAGTATAGAGGTATTAGTATAGAGGTATTAGTATAGAGGTATTAGTATAGAGGTATTAGTATAGAGGTATTAGTATAGAGGTATTCGTATAATTTAGATTAACTATAAATAAAATAGATATAAAAACTTATATCTATATACTTATAAAGTATTTTCTTATACTTAGTATTATTTAACTATACTTCGTACACTTAGTACTAATTGCTTTTAATTATACTAATTACTTCTATAAACGTAATTAGTATCGTCTATCTTTACGTACTAGGCTTTCTCGTCTATCTTTCTATATCTTCTTATAGGTACGGTCCTCTAACGGTCCAACCTAACCTGACTGTAATAAGATAGTACTAAAAGAAAATTAAAGAAAATTAGTTAAAGTACTAATCTACTAGGCTATAGGGGTCTATATTAGCTAATTTAGTATTAATACATCGTGGATCTGTATATAAGGTGTGCGGGTTAATTTCGGAAATTCGAAAATTTTTCGCCCGTGACTGCCCACGTTCGCCTCATTCGATGATTCAGGGGAAACTGTAGAGCGATCAAGCCCCTTTACTTTGGCTTTAAACCGACCACAATTAATTGCAAACTAGCCATTTGAAACCGTTAGTGCAGGTACTAAAGCAGTTATCGGATCCAAGGGTTCTGGGCCTTCCTCGTTACTTCTCTCTCATCCTTCCTGGATGCTGTTATCATACCTTTTTCCTTCCATGGCAGCTCACCTCAAGTCTGAAATCTGAATCCTGCCGTGCGTAACAAGTCATGAGCCGGCCAGACTTACCTGCCTGGTGGCAGAATAACTCAAGTTTGATCGCTCGCAAACTGAGAATGTCCCGTTTCATGGTGCTAGGTGTCGTACTCTTTTTGTTGCTGGCCTTCTTCTCCTCCTCTCAAATCCGCTCTTCCTACGCCTCGTCCACGTACGCAGTCACCCCCTTCAGACCTCGGCAGAGCACGAACGGCTTCCTTCCTCTCTCCCAAGCCGAAGAACTTTGCGACGCAACCGGTTCAGTCGCAGTCTACCCGCATCGCTCCCAACACCGCAAAATCTACGACCTCTTCCTCATCGACTCCGAACTCGACTGGCTGGAAGTCCGTCTAAACGAACTCGCCCCCTGGGTCGACTACTTCGTCATTGTCGAATCAATCCAAACCTTCACCAACCACGAAAAGCCACTCCACCTCCGCGATTGCTGGTCGCGCTTCGCCCCTTTCTCTCACCAAATTATCCACCGCGTCATCGAAACCGACCCGAATCATAATGGTTCCACCTGGGACCGTGAACACTACCAGCGCAACGCCCTCTTCGACGCCGTCTTTCCTAGTCTCGTTGGCTACCAAGCCCCCAGCAGAGGCGACGTCCTCATCGTCTCCGACGTTGACGAGATACCCAGACCTGAAACCCTCGTCTTCCTCCGCAACTGCGACTTCCCCCAACGCACGACCCTCCGCTCCCATTTCTTCTACTACTCTTTCCAGTGGGCCCACAAGGATAGCGATTGGTGGCATCCCCAAGCCACCTTTTATCAGGGCTTCGAAGACACCATTCGACCTGAAGAACTGCGTATGGGCGGCGGTGATCTCGATCTCTACAACTCCTCATGGCACTGCAGTTCCTGCTTCGCTACCGTTGCCGAGATTCGGAGCAAGATCACCTCGTTCAGCCACACGGAATACGATCGGCCTGAGTTCAAGGATCCCGCCGAAATCGTTCGTAGGGTCCGCAATGGCATTGATCTCTTTGAGCGCGAGTCCGAGAAGTACGAGAAAGTTGACATGGGCGACAACCTGCCAAAATATTTGTTGTCGAATCCGCAGAGATTTCCATTCATGCTCGATCGGAGTCCGGCCAATGCCAATTTTAAAGATTATCCTTCGGCGAGTTGAAAGGAGTAATTTGGGTACCGTGCCTTTTGCTGGGACGGTTTTTTCACCCTGAGCATGAAATAATTCTTATGCGTTATGGTTATCCATATTGAGCAATACCGTAAGAGTTAAAGGAAGATAAACATTACGATTTGGACGAAAATCGGGGCGTTAAGGGTGAATTGTATATATAGGGAGCAAATCAATATTGATTCGGACATTATTACATAATATGTAAGATCAGTTGAAGTAAATGACGTTGAAAGAAAGCGAAAGGCCGTGCTTCTTAGACTTGAATGAGGAATTTCTCTGCCGAGCTTCTCCGCTCAGCGTCACTATACTTCTCATCATTTACCTTTCCCTTGCCCTCACTATCCAATGTATCGACCACCTGAGGCGGCTTAGCCATGCCGTATAAATATGTTGCCCACAGTACAAGTCCCGCTCCAAACACAAACACGTGCCTGATCTTGTAGTGGAAGATCGAGACCGATGCCACGGTCGACAGGATGATGGAGATGCTCGTCGCGAACCCCTTGAGGATATTGTCCGTGTAGTTGATTACCAAGGCCACGACAAGTCCGCCAGCCGCTTGGATCAATATGGTAATTCCAGTAACGGTGCTATAGCCGTAGAAGAAGCCGTGTGTTTTGATGGCCTTGTGATCCCAACAGAGGGCGCCGAGACTGGCGATGACGAAGCTCGCGGTGCCTAGCTGGATGTTACGGAGCCAGAGGGAGGCGTCATGGGACTTGAGGATTTTCTCAAAATAGACGCCAGCAAGGCCGGAGAGGACGCAGGCCGATGCTACAGCAGCGAAGCCGACGAGGCGATTTCCGGGGCTGCCGGGGTCAGAGGAGGAGGGGAGTTGGGCGATGGAGACGCCGGCGGTGAGGACAATGAGAGCGAACCATTTTTGGGGTCCGATTCTTTGGCGGAGCAAAGCCACGGCAAGGATGGCGGTTGTGAGGATCTTGCTTTGGTAAGTAACTTGGAAAGTGGCGGCATCCAGGTTTGAGGCGGCGACGAATTGGAGATTGTTTTGTACGGTGTATAGAATGGCGGGGACAAGCATCTTGACCATTCCCGAGTTGCAACCATAGACTTCGTCGAACATTTCGTAGAGGGTTGGTCTAGGTGTCTGTGATGACCCGGAGGATGGGAGGGTTTGGGTCTTATTCGCTGTCGAGAAAATCCGCTGATACAGATAGATTGTGAAGGAGATGGCGAGTTTGACAGCTTCTGCAAGCATCACTGCCGTAGAGGAGAGATACACCGGCCCATCTAGGGTTCGGGAATAACACATGGCGAGGGCAAGAGCGGAATTCTGGATGACGAGAACGAAAAGGGAGATCCATCTAATCGATATGCCGCACACGATCGGCGCATCTGAATCACTTTAGCTACCCCGACAAGAACAACTCTGGTTTGGGAGGAGTTGCTTACTTTGGGTCTGATTAACCGCCATATCTGCTGTAAACACTGAAGGTTAAGAATGCAAAGAGACCGAAGTTCCACTGCTAATGACTCTGGCACTTTCCCTGTAGTTATTAGAATCAAGCATTACGTTGAGGCAGTGTAGACCGTCGAGAGCAATGCAAGCAGAGCGGACGTGGAAAGTGTATAAAGAAAGAACAAGAGATGCCAAAACGAGAGTCATGGCATGAAGAGCTACTTGCTTAAGCCATGTCGGAGGAAGAACACATCAATTGAAGAGGCTGCTGGCCATGACGAGAGAATATCCCGATTTCAGTGTAGAAGGAAAACTCAGCTCAGGGGGGGCTCTCGATCCCCTTTCGGTGGGAACGGCATGGCGTGGGCCAGGGACAGTGCCTAATCTGAACGTGCAATCTTCCTAAGCCCCACCACCGTGTAATGCGATACCCGCCAAGATGCGACACTTAGGCTTGCCCCCGAACGAATCGGGCTGATCGATAGCGTCGATGAACCCTGCAGGGGTACAGGTCCGGTTCTTACCTCGTCTGTCACACGCCAGCCTTACCATGGCAAACAAACATAGCAAACCAGACCTTGGAGCGGCTAAGCTAAGTATCGTAATATTTTCTATAATTAATAAATTAATTAAAATCCGTATTTTCTTATAGTTAATAGGCCTATACTATTACTATTATCAAGAATAGTAACCCTAAAAGGGGTAGTCTAACCCAGGGTAGACCAGTTAATCTACCAGTGGAACTAGTTAGTCTAGTACTTTTCTACTATCTAACCAACCTCTCTATTTCGTACCCCTTATAGGGGCCAGCTATTCTTTATCCCTGTTATAGGTAATATATAAATAAGGACTCTCGGCGCGTATATAGAATAATAATAAGTCATTCAGTCACTATCTACCTACCGCTATCTATTAATTTTAACAACTATAGACGTAAAATATACTATATAAGTACTCTTTTTATTTATTAGATAGTTTAGTATAATTTTGTAGTCGATAGAGTTTAAATTAAATACCGTAATTAGAATTTTAAATAGTAGATTCGAATACGCCTTTAACACCTATAGCTTTTAATATATTATAATTAGAATTATCTCGAGCGGCCTGTAGGGTACGTTAATCGCATTACTTACGTTTAAATCGATTGTTTATGATTAGGTAGCTTGCTATATAGCTATAAATGGACAGGCTATGGATGTGGTGGATAATCGTGAATTTCCAGAATGGTGGTGTTTCGGAAATGGTGGTTGATTGCGTTAAACAAAGGAATTCAGACATGAGCATCTGGTTTTTCAACTGCCTTCGCCTCGTCCCAAATGGTTAATCAACTGTTGTTTATCTTGCACAGTCTTGACCAGCCGACTGATTCTTTCTGCTGCCACACCTGTATTACAATTCTAATGCGTCCTCGTAGTTTGATGAGAAGCCCAACCAAGGACAAAATTTAAGTGCACGTCCGACGATCTATTTTGTAAGTCACGAAGAACACAGGTTGAATGGCTCAAGTGGGTGATGATTCACGTCGGTCTTAGAATGAAGAGCGTAATTCCCGTCGTTTCGCAGCTGCTATCGAGCCAAGGAAGCCCGACATAGGCTTTGATAAGACGAGCATCCAAGTCAACTGTTGCATGAGCTAGATTGGTTTAGCTACTGGCTGCGGTTATAGTCACTCTAACCACGAAGCTCTCGTCAATCGGTGACGAACTAGACCACAACTACCGAGAAGACATTATGTTAAGTGTAGTATTCATGGATGTTTTGTAGTCCGACGGCTTTCAAATTTGTTCATCCCTCCACCACTAGATACAAACCTAGTTTATCCTTTCCATCAGTCATCAAGATATAACTTGGGCCATCCGACATAGCAAACCATCCGTTTAGACATATTACACTTCGTTTAGTTCGTTGTTTCAGCAATCTTTGGTACCTTCTAGGTCATATCGTCTAAGTGTCATAAAAGGGGAGGAAGCAACAACACACAAAACCCTCCATTCGGCTGGTTCTTCACCCTAACCCTACCATACTCGAACTTCCTGTCGAACCCTCAATCATCTGCTCATTAGTGCGCGCCTAGATATCCTGCATCGTTTGTTCGCATACAATTTAAGTTGTCGAACGTTCAACAAGATGAATTACGGTGACTTTGATCTCATCCGAAGCAGCTAACGATTAGGTAAGTAACGGGCTAAGTGATACGTCACTCCACGCTGAGGAGCGTCGAACCCGCATGAACCTCCAAACAAGTTTCATAGCTCGCCAGCATGTTTCACCTCGTTCATATGTGAGCTTCCAAAGCTTTGAATTTCCTTATGTTCATCACATCGGATTCTGTTACCGCATCCGCTTCTGTGTATCCAGATAGTATACACAGCATTCCAGAGCTGAAAGCGCCACATTCCGATCCAGATCGGCATCCCTTACTCACTACTCACGTCACTAGCCAACCATCATGGTCCGTGTCGAAGTGGGCGGTCGACCAATTATTGACATCCCCTGTGTAGAAGTCGCCACATCTCGCACTCGTGTCCGCCATCGCACAGGTAACGGCTCTCGACCACTTTTCAATTGGTCGACCGTGCAAGCCAGACTCGTTGTGACCAGCGATACCGACGACTTTGATGAAGAAATCCTATCCCACTTCCAGGAAGAGGGGTACCAGATCCTGTACTTACCCTACAGCGGTAACAAGGCAGCGTACAATTCCCAGCTGCAGCATTTGGCAGATCCATTGGAGTTAGGTGAGACCTATGCTATTATAGGTGAGTTCGTCCGGGCTTCCGGAAAAGTTTAAGAAATGGTGTGCTGACAGCACCTTAACAGCGTATGGAGATGCAGCAGCTATAGTCCTAGAAGCCTGCATGAGACCAATGCCAAAGCTAGCTGCGGTAGTGGCATACTACCCCCCGTATATGCCCAAGACGTCCACCAATTTCCCACCAACGCTAAACGTGCTCATTCACCTAGCCGGCTCGCAGAAATTCGGCACACGGCACGAAAAGAATTTTCGCTACCAGAACACCGAACCCGGCTTCGCAGAGTCCGACCTCGAAGAATATTCGAAGCCCGAAGCACGAGTGGCATGGTCGCGGACACTAGCAACTCTTCGCCGTGGCTTCGGAATCGACGAAGACCTCGAATCAATCTGGGACTACCACACCAAGTTGGAGTTCGACACGAAAGACGCAGACGAAACAATGAAGACTATGGTGCCCCAACCCTACGTTAACCACGTGCCCACGATGACAGGCGGTATCGGTCAGAAGGACTTGAGACGGTTTTATGCTGATTTCTTCATTCCTGGCAACCCACCTGACTTCAAAACGAGGCTGCTAAGCAGAACAGTAGGTACTGATCGAATAGTCGATGAGTTGCTAGTCTCGTTCACACATACCGAGGAGGTACCATGGATGCTGCCTGGCATACCCCCAACAGGCAAGAAGGTCGAAGTTGCGCTCGTGGCAGTGGTATGTATCAGAGGAGGAAAGTTGTATCATGAGCATATTCATTGGGATCAAGCGACCGTCTTGGTGCAGGTTGGACTGCTGGATCCAAAGTACATTCCGCCAAGCTTTAAAACGACAGAGGAGGGTCAGGAGGAAGAAGTTAAAAGATTGCCTGTGCTGGGTAGGGAGGCAGCGGCGAAGGTTGTTGACGAAGAGAAAGGAAAGAGCAATCGATTGATTCCAGATTGGTAAGATATGCATAACTAACAGCCAATATCAGCAACGAAATCCCTCTTGTGTTGTTGACCAGGTTCAACACCGAGCAAGCTCATCTAGGAAGCACAATGCCTTTATTTGAATTTGACATTTCAATGCCTGATTTTATGGGCACAAAATGGAAACATTGAAGCTCGAGTCAACGATAACCATTTCTCTGGTGACCAATCATGTCAGGTCTCTATCCCCCCTTCTCCTGACCTTGTGAATCCTATGTTCTTCGACTTCGGCATCCTACGTGTCTCAGCTGCCTTGGCCTATTCTGATTTAACCGAGGCTCCCTTTGTCCGGCTTCGCTTCACTGGCTTCATAATACCTTTTACCTTCGAAGTAGACAAGACATCATGCCTTTGTTCGGTACTGTAGCCTGCTTCAAAACTGCTTTTGTGTCTCGCTTTGGGCTTTATTACAGCTGCTATGGTGTGAGTCAGCAGTCCTTGCACGAGGTGAAAGCAAGCTTTGAGCCACCGCGGTGCTGACGGACAGTGGTGGGTAAAATTTTTGACTCTACGTCGGTTGAACCTGAACGTGAGTGTTGGTGGTAATGCAAGAGGAGGACGTACAGCCAGGCTTACCGGCTTACAAGAAACAGCGCTCATTATAGCTACGACTAGAGGGGTGGAAGGGGTCTAGAGTGATCGGTTGCGTACATTGTTGAAAGGTGTTTGTAGCAGACCGGCAGACAGCATACCCGGCCAGTTGTGAGTAAGGTTTGAAACAGAAGGTTGTTGCAAGCTGTTCGTCACTTGTGGCTTATGTGTCTCTCCCTCCTGTGTGTCAGCTTCTTTATTGAGCTCTCGCTAGCCGTGTTTCAATGCTTTCTCAGGTAGTTGCTCATGTTCTTTTTCCTGTTTCTTAAGCTTCCATGAAATTGGCTTCCGATTCTGGAATTGCTCTCTGCCCTGATTGCTCTCCACTTCATACCTGTTCGCGTGCCAGTGACTTGTTTTTCGATGGGTAATCTTCCTGAGCTCTCCTATCGTCGAAGCTTCGTGTCATATGATTTCAGTGGTTCCAGCCTTCAGTATGTGTTCTGTTTGTCGAGAATTGTGGATCAGGCCTGTGATAGATGAGTTCGTTGCTGTCCTGCTAATTTCTGCTCTGAAAGGCGCGCATAGTGTCCCTTTACCTTTGGAATCTTTGCTCCTGCTTCCTCAACTTTTCTTCACGTTTCAAATTCACCTTCTCTTCGTTTCGTTTCCGCTTCTCGTGATGTAGAAGTTATTTCATATGCCGCTTGTGCTCGCCCTTCATTTGAAGATCTTGTGGCGTATAGGAATTTGCAAGAGCAGGGTAAAGTCAGACAGGATACTGCATAGGAAGAGCTTCGTCGCCGACCGCAACACCAGGGTCACACTCAAGGAACGGCTTAACCTCAGGCTCAAGTCACGTCAATGGCCACATCTTCCGAAGCTTGTCAACTAAGGCACAAGTTACGTACTCAACAGCTTGAATGCATGCCATCACCCAAATAGGGCCTAATGACACTACGCTAAGTGAATATTCTCCCTTTCTAATTCTACTCGGTGTTACAACGCACTAGCTGATCGAACTGTACGCTTCAAGTGGAGGAGCTGTCAATCCTGGTCGTTATACGTAAATAGGTCTGAGACCATAAATTCTGGTTCGCTCGTAACTCATACCAAGAGGCCAGATGGTTGAATGCAGGAGGATTCCGCGCAACTATGACATGTTGAAATGTTCATGCTCGCCAGTTTGTTGTGGTGATGGAAAGCATTACTGTACCTAGCTTGGCCAAGCATGCCGTGCGGCAGGCTGGACACATTTATATTGGCTCATCTAGCGACTCTTGTTTTAGCTTGGTGCTGCGAAGTCAGCGGTCACAGTCGAAGCTTTCAGCTCCAATGAGACAACGCATGGTCGAGTAATAGGATGCATCTTTGTAACATTAAGTTCGAAGGTACAAATCCAATAGCCAAATGAAGATGTCATGCTTGAATTTCCCAGTGTTCTCCGGCGCTCAATATCGGGAAAAAGGCCATGGTTATCATAGCAGTTTTCGGAAGACATGAACGGCAAAATGCCATGTCGAAGGTGCCGAACACGATATTGGGCTGCTTTTGCTGCCCTGGCACCAAGTTTCAAAGCAGCGCACGATTGATGGATCCACTGTGACGCTACTAAATTATCTAATCAGCCGCTAATCCGATTTTGACCTCCGTAGTTTGACAACACCCCGGACGTCCAAGCAACAACCAGGATTTCTGGATCCTAGTGTGTTTCCGTAATCCTGCAAGCTCTCATAATGTCGCTTCTACACGAAGCAGTTGAAGGCTGCTTTAGGACAATGGTGGCCAAACAGCATTCAGTGGTGCTCGAGAATGGATGGAAGAGAATCAATCCCAATATCATTCTACTTTAGGAACGATGCATTTCGATGCAGATAAACGTGTATGGGAGAGATATCGAGGGTATATATGATCTTCTTGTAGCCCACTGTAGGTCTGAATATCAGAAGCATTACAGCAAAGAGCTAAATCTCCAACGACTACTAAAAAGACCAACTCTCCACGCAACGCACCATCACAACGACAGTCTCCTCCATCATGACTATTCCAACTGTAACAACCACCCACACCACCCTGCCCAATGGCATCCGTCTATTCACCCGCACCGCCGGTCCCACTGATGGCCAAAACATTCTGCTGCTCCATGGCTTCCCCTCATCCTCCAACCAATTCCGCAACATGATACCCCTTCTCGCCTCAGCCGGGTACCGCGTCACAGCACCCGACCTCCCAGGTTACGGCTTCACTGAGATCCCGGACAACCTCAACTTCAAATACACCTTCGCCAACATTGCCGCCACTATCTCTTCCTTCCTTGATGTTGCCGGTATCAAAAAGTTCGCAGTTTACATCTTCGACTATGGCGCTCCGACTGGTTTGCGATTGATGCGTGAGAGACCTGATGCTGTGAAGGCCATAATCTCTCAGAATGGCAACGCATACGCGGAAGGTCTCCTGCCATTCTGGGACCCGCTGAAGCAGCTCTGGGCCAGCGCGCCTGGAAGCGATGAAGAGAAAAATCTCCGAAAGATGATCAGCGATGCGGTTCTGAACCTAGAGGCTACCAAGGGCCAGTACACGACTGGTGAACCACACCCTGAGCTGATCGACCCGGCCTCTTGGACTCTCGATGCAGTGCTCATGGAGCGACCAGGGAACAAAGAGATCCAGCTCGACTTGTTTAAGGATTACGCGACTAATGTGGACCTGTACCCTGAATTTCAAGAACAGTTCCGGAAGTCGCAGCTGCCATTGCTTGCAGTATGGGGCAAGAATGATTTCATCTTCGGAAATCCTGAGGCCT
Source organism: Neophaeococcomyces mojaviensis (assembly GCA_030247915.1). NCBI lineage: Eukaryota > Fungi > Ascomycota > Eurotiomycetes > Chaetothyriales > Neophaeococcomyces > Neophaeococcomyces mojaviensis. The sequence goes on from JAPDRQ010000143.1 coordinate 29,197, forward strand.
TCAAAAAGGATTTGCCCAATGCCGAGGTTGAATTGTGGGACGGTGGACATTTCATGAGTGAGACTCAGACGGTCAAGCTTGCTGACAGGATCTTGGTGTTCCTAAAAGAGTTGAAATGGTAAGGCTCAGAGAGTGAAAGTCAAACGTGTAAAGTTGGTGAACTTTGAAGGACGTTGGTGCAGTCTCATACACTCTGCTTACTCTCCAAATACTGCGACCACTTAACATTGTGTTCCTTCAAATTTGCTAATGCTTTCCTTTCTCTTTCTTCGCGACTCACGGAACTCTGCATCATGCCCCTCGTCCACTCCAAGTCTCTCTCATGCGAAGCTGGCGGCAATGCGTAATAGTACCATTTTCCATCAACCCCAAACTTACGGTTCGGTAGATACGCTTCAATTGAGTAATAATTGTCCCTGTGGAACGGAAAGTCGTAGGATGGCGGACCACTACGGTCGAGAAATTCATCGGTACCAGATGCAACGTCCCAGTCTGTTAAGTGGTACAGCCGTGGTTTTGAAGGTGTTGCGCCTCTTTTCTTCCACTGCGAAAAGCGCAAGATTGTGCCTGTGATGGTTGCGAGATGCTTTTCGAGGATGGCGGTATAGTACAATGGTTGAGACATGGCGAGACGGACGACATCGGCATTTCGTTTGAGGAGATCTTGATTCCACTGCGGCTGTGTACCTCGTGGTATCATGGGTATTGGCTCACGGTTGGCTAGGTTGTCCTGCCAATGGTGAAGGTCGACAAGAAGACAGAGATTGTTCCATGCAAACACACAGGTCATGCAAGTACATACTGAGTACGGATCGACCATTTCGACATGCTGATGGTATGATTTGCGGTGGATGTGAAGCAGTTCTTGGCGCCTTCCGTTCAACAGATCATCGTGGAACTCTGCTGGTACATCCTTGAATGGGACTGGCAGTGGGAAGCAGCGATATAGGATCCAGTAGCGGCGTCTGATGAGATCGTTGGAAATAGCTTTCTCGTTCTCATTAATGAAGTCCCTCATTGAGTGGGAAACTCGTGTCAACCGAAAAACGTCTGATGCTCGAAGATAACCCAGAACTTCCGCAACTATTTCAGCTGGGAGATCCAACAGAGCCATATCAGCAGGCTTGATCGCTGCTTCCAATGTCTTCTTGTTCTGGCGTTTCTGCATTCGCCCGGTCTTCTTGGAATTGAGTGGCAAAGCAGTCGTTGTATCGACTAGCGGCTCCTCTTCGACTTCAGATCGAGTCAACTTCTTGGGCCGTCTTCGCGGCATCTTAGGAGTCTCAATGGCATATTGGGCGCGCAGCGCTGCAGCAGAGTTGATATCAGGAGTTGCAGGTAGTGTTGGTCGTAGCTGAGCTTCCTTGGATCCTGGCTGGGCCATCTTGATTCGACGGTTTGATGACTCGCTTAGTATGGTATGATGTCTAGGCGGCTCGGTGGATAGAAGTGGAGGCTCCGGATGCTATCGTGTGACCATAAGAAGACTTTTGATTCATAACATTTGGTTGTGAAGAATGAGTCCCGAACGCCAAGACATTGCCACTACGGTGATTCGAAGATAACTCTACGGTTGGGTGGTTACCTTACCCGTGGTGCAGCACGTAATTAAAGGGGAAGTAATGTTCAAAGCAAAAAGGATAGCCATTTCCTTACCTGGGTGTTTCTGGATATGCACCTGTTGTTCCACAATCGCAAGATCCTTGTTATCGGTCGAACCATGACACTTACTCTCTGCCTTCTTAAGAATCTAAAAATCTGTGCTTCCATGTTGGAGGGTTAATCCACCCAGGTACAGCCGCTGGAGTGGTCGCGTTCGCACCCACGACAGCAGTTGCGGGTGGCGAAGGTTCCTAGGGTATATGGCACGTGCATGACGCAGCCCCAGATGTGGTCACTGAGCACAGTGTCGTAGTGAGTGAAGGAGACACGGCGCGAAGAAACTGATGCTATAACGGCCGCCTATGCAGGGCGAAGTGCCTTGGCTTTTCGACGCGACAAACGATTTGACATTTGACGACAACTCTCCGGTCATTGACGGAATGGATCAAGAGATCCGGGCCGCAGTGTAAATTAAGGCTAATCACGTTTTCGGATAGATCTCGGCGGCAATGAATAATATAACACAAGCACGAGTCGGGCGGATGGTCTTGTGTACTTTTGGCTTATTTCTAGGCTATCTAAGTCTCTTCTTAGTGTTTCGGTCTCTTCTTATTATTGGCGCCCTTGTGTTCAAAGCAGATGTAAAATCAGACAAGGATTGGTAAACTAAGAGTCTACACATTATTATGCTACTTCAAAACGCGATTAGTGCCAAAGGATCGCGTAAAATTGCACACATCGTTCTATTTTCGATCCTCCTCATTTTGTTCTTCTAGTGCCTTTCAACTCGCCCGGATCTTCTCTATAACTTAGTTCATTAAAGAGGTGAAAGAAGTCTGGCCTCGGTGAGACTAGATGTGTTCGAGATATTATTGCTGGCAACAAGATGCAGACGAGAAGACATGGATAGCCGCCCGAACTGAAGCCAAGCAAGGCAGTAAGGTTTCGTCCCCACTTTCATTGCCAAATCACTACAGCTCCAGGATCATTAGACCTGGTGTATGGCTTTGTTTCAGTATGTTTGTATGGGCGTTTCAAGCATTATGCATAGTGTTTTAGCATGACTAGTCGAATTTGCTGTCTCGCACCTGGTGATGTGCATCACTAGTTGTCGACTGAGGTTCTCATGCAGTTTCCATTTCGCACCTTTGGCATTCTTCACAGCTACAATTGTCACGCCAGAGTCCGTAAGTGATTGAAAACGTCCCAAGGCGCAGTCGAAAAGCAGCTACCATCTCTGGTCCATCATTTCCGACGACTGGAAATTTCGTCAATAAAACTCGATCGCACTCGGCGATACTTCGCATTTGAATAGGACAGGCACACATGGACGCCAGTGGTCCCCAAAGGGTGCAGGAAGAGCCAGAAAGCATTTCACACTTCCATCTGCCACCCAACTATGGTTCCAGAGCTCCACTGGACGAAAAGGCGCCGATCGTCTCTGTAGAATCAACCAACATAAAAGAGGAAATGGACAGGAGAGGTAGCCGCACTATTGGAGGATTATCCCCCCGTGCGTTCTGGCTACTCATCGCCGTGGTCGCGGTCCTCGTGATTGCCGCATCAGTTGGAGGTGCAGTAGGTGGTACTCGAATGTCGAGTAAGCCTGTGCCCGCGACCATAACCGTCACTTCTTCTCCAGCGTAAGTATTCTCTGTCCATGCCACCAAGACTCGCAATTAATTTCATGCTAGGTCGACGACCTCAGCACCATCATCAGGTTCCTCGAACACCGCCTCATCCACATCTACTAGCCTCGCAGTACTACCCACAGGTACCACGGACTGCCCTTCAAGCAATGGAACAACATATACGCCGCCAAATATGTACGGCGGTCAGGGCACGCTTCAGTTCCAGAAGCTATGTGGGTATGACATGAAAGGAGTGCAGGTTATCGCACAAGCACTCGTGACGAGCTTTGATGCTTGCATCGCGATGTGTGCCACGATGAACTATTGGCAGGAAGATGTAGTCTGTCGGATAGTTTCGTATTTACCAGCAGGAACGATGCCGGGGAACTGTTGGGCTGGGAATTCGACAGGTATCAAGGTTAATGCAGGCGTTGAGATAGGATTATACCTCGGGTAAATGTAAGATAATGTGCTAGGGTTAGCATCCGATATTCAGGCGCGCTTGAATCTATACCGTTTTGATGCCTAGGAGATTGCTCTTCGACCTGAGCACTCTCTTCTTCCAACTTAAGGCATCCTGAGATCGCAAGTGCTGCCGGCGCATAAAACCAAAGGAACACAACAGGTAACCACTTCTCTTCTTTGCCATAATGGCTACCACAACTTGACATTGCAATCCATGAATGGACAAAATTTAAAGAGTATCTTGGAGAGTAGGAACGGACCATGAAACATGTTTGCTAATGTGTGATGCTGAGCGATCATTGGCACCGACAAACGTCTGATCAGAACTTGTTTCGTAATAGGTCAAATTTCGGCACTAGTGTAGTGAGAGTGTCATCTCTTATCCCGTTAATCCTTGTTAGGCCGCTCTTTCATCGCTGTCATTCTTCTCTTGCATGATTCGACCTTTCCAATCAGAAAGGGTTCGATGGATCCTCCTCCCATTCATCCCTCCGCAGATCGTCTTCTCTTCTTGTCGCCAAAGTCCTCCTAGCTGCTCGCACAGCTGCCTCAAATTGTGCATTCGCCTGGGCCCATTCATTCTCAAACTGAACATTTGTAACAGCTCTATCAGAGTTTCGAGCAGCTAATGCGTTCCAACCGCCAACCGCTTGCAGAGATTGATGACGTGCTTCAAAGTTCTCTACATTGTTTCCAATGATTGCTTGAGATGAGCCCGGTACGCGAGGGGGCCCATGGGTGGTAATTGAACTATGTGGGAGAACATCGACATTGGACCTTACCGCCTCCCGAAGCCGTGCTAAGGCGTCCCTCCATCGCTGTTGTTGGACGAACTGCGCTTGAACCACAGCCTCACGAAACTCTTGCTGGGCTGTATACCCCGGCTGTTGTTCGAAGGCTGTAGCTTCGAGCTCGACACGACGGTTGGAGCGATCTGCCCAGTATCTCATCCATCGACCGTATGGGCCGTCTTCTCGCCTATCGATCCTCGGGAAAGTACGACTGGGTAAACGATGATCTATGTGACCTCTCAGGCATTGTCGGCACCATGAGCACAAGCAACTGGCTTTGAGCCATGTTCGGGCGCACTCGGAATGCCAGCAAGCGCCACAGCTGTCGTGTTGCCAGAACTCTCCATAACGTAGGACCTCTCCCTCCTTCCAGAAATCTTCTGGTATATCCTCCATACATATTGGACAATTGTGTTCTCTGGATTCTAGAGGGTCAACAACCGACACAGCTGCTAGATTGGCAACATGTAAATGCGGTACTTGTTGTGTTTGTGTTTGTGACATCTTGTGTTTCTGGTGGGTGGTGTGTTCTTTGTGTTATCGTTCTGAGTTCTGATTACTCTGACTAACGGTGTCCTTCGTCAATTTGTTCTGAGTACGTGAGATGAATATGGGTGAATTGACAACAAGAACTCTTCTTGCAAAGAAACAGACGAAGACCTGTAAAGGCAACGCAGGTGTCTGCCTTTGATAGTAGTGAAAGTCGTATCTCGCGACGATAGCGCCTGGTACGCGTCGTTACTTTATTTGGCCGCACATACAAGTCAGATTCCAGAACTGAGACCGCGCGCTGGCATCTTTCTGCAGGCTGCGCTGGGAGTCGTCTGTTAGAAGCTTTTTCCTTCTTGTTCTAGATGTCTCAGACATCGGTGTCCTAAGAGAAAATCTAGCCCTGCATAACATGAGGGAAGATCACTTCCTTCCACCACTGGTCCCAAAGCCGCACTGATCAATAGGGTACAGATTTCCAAGATGTCAAGCAAAGTCTCAAGTCCAAGTCCACCTCTACTAGGTGAAAAATCTTGTCCCGTTAACTCCACTTACTCCCTTGCCGAGCTGACTCGCAACAACAGTCGCCTCTCTCACACTCCTGCTCACCGTCCCTCTTACCCGTCCCTCTTCCAGCACCAACAACCCTCCAATCGTACACCCGCCAGGCGTGCTGACCTTTTCCCGAATCAATGCCGGATGATCACCATTCTGCACCAGCCCAGCGGTACCCCTCATCGTCTGTGCAGCCATCATCTGCGCTTCAGCCCTGGGCAATCCCATTGCTACGGCCCCATCTGCAAGGCTCTCCATGAACAGTGCCAAAAAAGCTGGTCCGGAGCCGCACAGCGCGGTGCTCACATCCATCATGCTGGGTGGCAGGGAGACTGTGCGGCCGACACGTGTGAATATCCACTCTGTGAGCGCTTGGTAGTGGTCCGGTAAGGGTGGTGTTGAGGTTGCGATGACAGTCATGGACTCACGGACTAAAGCTGCTGTGTTAGGCATGACGCGGACGATACGGCAGGGATTCTCAGTCGCGCCTGGGGTTATTCCGTTGTTGGCAGCAGTTTTGCTGGGGAAGAGTGATTCATAGGGCATTTCGTAAAGGGCGTCGCTGATCTGATCGACGGGGACACCAGCACAGATTGAAATGAGGAGTTTTCCAGCCAGGGCCTCTTTCATTCCTGGAACGCGAAGAATTTCGCCCACCATGTAGGGTTTGCATCCTAAGATGACGACATCTGCGGCTTGAACACCTTTCACGTTCTCGCCCTGCAAGATTTGAACGTCGTTGGCGACCAACTTATACTTCGCAACGGCATCTCTGATGCGCTTCGCGGACTGTGGGCGGCGGACGCAAGCGACGAATCGAGTTGGTGTATCGAGAAGAGTATTTGAGAAGCTATTGGATAGGGAGGGCGAGTCTGTAGACGTTGGTGTAGCGGCGCCGGAGTCTGGATACGCCGGCGAGGGAGCAGCAGATCTGTTTGGGTGGTGAGAGAGCGAGTCGAGGATGCCACTTAGGATTGCTATGCCTAGGGTTCCACAACCGAGAATTGTGAGAGTCGTAGGTTTAGAATTATTGAGGGGAGAAGCGGAAGTATAACCATGTTCTGTGGGGACACGAAGGGCTGTCATGGTGAATATCAGTGTTCGATACTTATATAGATCAGTTGAACTTTTTAAGGCCGGGAATTGACCGCTGCGATTGAAGATTCTGAGAGTGCCAGAGTCCAGCCGCTCTTTCTAATGCATCCGCAATTTGCTTGACTCTATGTCGCAGGAAGGGCGTGGCTGACTGTGGTATCGAGAAATTTTCTCGAGGACGATTCCGCCCCGCGTGTGAAGTTACGTTAGCGCAAACTGTATTCGGCTTCCATCTCCGCCTTTCTCTGCTAGCGTCCGCACTTGCATTGTTCCTGGCAGCATCGTGACCGCTGCTAAACGAGGAGCATGGCTGAACAGAAGCCTATCGTTGAGCCTTGAGACTCTGCATTCAACCAGTATTGACTCCAATAATGCTGAATGTTGACCATCAATTCATCTTACATCAATTCCGGGACCTTACATGACCCGCAACGCATTTCTCTTGAACGACAAGCAAAATAACAACAAACACAACTCAACACACTTATCAAAGCGAAAGGCAATATCAGGTGAAAAACATGGCTGATCCATTCGAAGTCCGCCTCCGCTTCACCTCCCTTCTAACCCACCTCACCGCCTCCCAAACCAGTAGCGTCAAAACCGCCGCCTATGCCCTCAAACACCGCGACATGGATGAAGATCTCCACTCTTGTATACTCGAGTCCCTGGATGCTACCACCAATCCTTCCGCCACCATGAACTCTCGCGCAAATATCATGTACTTTCTGGAACACTTCTGTGACATGGCGATAAAGGAGGCGCATATGGCCTATGTGGAGATGGTGCAGAGGGACATGAGGAGGATTGTGGCGGCTGTGGTACACGACGGCGGAGGGGGCAAGGGAGTGAGTGGTGCAAATATCAAGGTTGCGAGGAAGGTAGTGGGGGAGTTGGGGCCTAGCGGCAAAGGGCTGCTTGACGGAGAGGTTGTGAGGGGAATTGAAGAGGATCTAAAGAGGTGGGAGGTGGAGAGGGCGAGAATGGTGGGTGAGGAGGGAGACAGTGGAGAACAAGACATTGAAGATGTGAAGAGCAAGAGCGAGAAAGAACGAAGACATGGAGATCATAGCAACAAGCATACGCCGAGGACGAAAGATGGAAGGAGCAATGGCGTGAACCGAGTTGACAAACGTGCTATTGAACAAAGAATTGAGGAGGACAGAGAACGGAACAAGAGACTGAGGGAAAGTGTCTGGGCTGTCAGTGGTGACGATGACGAGGAACTGAATAAGCTCTGGGAGGAGACCAGTGATTTGAATGAAGACGATTATGCCATTGGGAGGGAGGAGGCTGAAGAGCGGAGGCAATTTGCGAGGTATTACAAGAGTCTGCTGCAGGAGGCCAAGGCCTAGTGTCCGACATACGGATCATAATGCCATTCACAGAATTCTTTGACCGCATATCCAACTCGGGCACTCGAAACTCCTTCAAGTGCTACACAGCTAAAGTATGGCCTCCGACCAAGTCAACCAATTTGCCAAACTAGGTCCATGGCCTTTTTGCAGCTTTTACCGGTGCTATTGGAGCCGGACAAGACCATCAACGCCTCCAGTTCCATCCTCAATGACACTCACTCCACGCCGCAATGTCATCAGACACCCTTCGTGGATTTCGAATGCTTCTTCCAAAATGTCAGCAATTGATTGAAACAAAAAACAAGCAATTTCAAGTCCTAGTCCTCTTTGGCATAGACACCTCTACCTCCTCCACAACCTCATCGTCATCGTCGTCATCATCCTCAATAATCTTCCGTTTCCTCGAAGACGGCCCGACGCTAGCCTCTGTGCCTTTCCCATTTCCATTCCCAGCCAAGTCCTCAGTACCGGCTTGCCGTAATGCAAACAGCATCAGAAGACCTTCATACTCATCCTCTTGTCCCCTGGCACTGTCCTCAATAGCAGAGTACTTCTCCTCGAAATCTAGCTGTCTAAGCACATCCTTATTTTTCCGGTATATCCTCTGTTTCATCAAGATGCGCCACCAATAATATACCCGATCATCCGGATCTTTATTGGTATGTTTCTGGATTTTCAGTTTGGTGAGGTTAGCGCCACCAGTGCTCCGATGTGAGAAGGGGATGAGTGAGAGGAGATAGAGTTCGACTTGGCGGAAGAATTGCCGTGGGGCGATTTTGTTCTTTAGGCGGATGGATTTGACTGTGTCGAGGGGAAGAAGAGTGGCCGTGGGAACGTTCTGTATTCGTCGGTTGTTCGTGGGTGTTGTGGCATTTATGTTGAGGTTTGCGGCTTTGAATTGTGGTTCTAGGATCTTCCAATCGCATGAGTCTCTGAGCTGGTCAAACTCCTCACTAGGGTCTTCGACTGTTAGCTCGGAGATGGTTGGGTCTGCGAGGACTTCGCTGTATATTGTTTGATAGAGTTGAGATCCATGGCCAGATTTCTGGTACGGTGGTAAGAGCAGGAACTGAGATATGCGAAGGCGAGAGGGGAGTTGTCTGGGTGTGATGGCTTCGACATTCGGAAAGTTGTCAAGAACGGACTTGGAAGTCTGTCTAGGTGTCGCGAATCGGTAGAAGCGGTATGTGGTAGAGTAGCCGATGAAAGAGTATGAGGAGGCTGTTGGTGTGGGAGGGGTGATCTTCTCGAAGACAAAATAGACACGCCATCTGTCGAGGCTCCAGTCCACTTCATCCAGGTTGAGCAGCGATCCTGCCTCGATGTAGAACAGGACAAGTATCTGAACGTTATTGACAAGTTGATTTACTCTTGGGTCAAGTAAACTACCTGCCCAGACCTCAAAGTTTCGACCTTTCTTGGAGTATTTGTGAATCAGTTCGCCTGGTGGAGTCCAGTCTCTGGCCGTCTCGTCATTCTGGATGCGCTCTTCAAAGCCCTGATCGAATGCGCTTCCAGCCAGAAACTCTTCTAATGTCTTGTTTAGATCCAACGCTGACGTTTGCTTGACTGCTGGAAACTTCTTGTCGTATGATATCTGGACGTGAGGAGATCCGTCATGGGCAGCGAATTGTATGTTGATGTCTAGGCCTTTGTAGCCAAATATCTGTTCGGCTTCACCAAAGATTGGGTATGTGAAGGTAGGAGAGAATTCTTCCATGGTCTCCAAGCCATCTGGGCCTGGTCGAACGATCGAAAGTCTAACCGTTTCATTTGCAGAAACCGACCCTGTTCATGTCAATACATAACTGCGCCGACTGCGACTTTACATACATTCTTCATCTATAGATGCCATCTCCACCAACTGTTGCGCCTTTCTTATCTGTCTGTCCCTTGCTCTGCTTATGTTACTGGTTAGAGGGAGACAACAAGAACTGGATCTGTAAACCAGCGCAGGATAACTTCCTCGTTGCGTTCATTCATGCCCTTTACGCGTACCGCGTCACGCGTAGAAGCAGCCCCACTCCGAAGATGACGAATACAAAGACGATTTCCTGCCACCATTTATTTGCGCCTCAAATTGACTTTACCATCGAAGATCACAAATTTCTCAAAGGTCCATTACTGACTTGTCCGCTTCCAAGGCAATTCGAGATTCATGTGGATCCACTTGTTACAACGAGTCCCTGCCCGCCTAATCAACCATGTACCAAAAAGGCCGTGCAGGAAGTGTCCGTGAGCAGCACATTAGAAGTGGAGCTGGATCAGGGATATTGGTTACGCCTATATGATCAGCATGGGCGACCAGCGTTCGTACCAGAAGGTCTCAATTGGCAGCTCGCGCTTCGATGCTGAATCACTCAGATGATACATTGAAGCTGTCACCGGTTCTTCGGAGCCATTTCTTGCATATGCCGCTCACCATAATTTCAATTGGCGCTGTGCATGCTGTCGCGTACGAGGAGCTCTATATCGGATTCAGCGGTACCTTAAGGTGATAACAAGTTTATTTCTGGGGGAAGATTTTGAATTAATCGCGTGTATATCTGCTAGTAACAGAGTAGCTAACAGATCAGCAGAAGGCAGACAACTAACTGTTTAAGCCCCGGGTGAATGATTACAGCTTGTGGATAAATAGCTGCTTGCTGCTAAGAGAGTTGTCTTCCTATTATTCGCCCTTTGCCGTTTCAACGTGGCTATGAACTGACTAGTAAATTATCATAGGTACAATCTACATAGGATGGGGAAAGGTTATTTGTGAAGAGTGGTAGAAATGAAAGGATCAGGGGTACATGAGGAAACAAGACAAATAGTTTTACTCTAGTCAGCCTATATCCAAAATTCAATATTCCTTTCCATATAAACCTCAATTGTGCAGTTTCCTCCGCTGTCTCTCTTGCCTCCCAACCAGCATATCCAGTCTTCTCCATTTACTCTTTGATACACCCACAAACAGTCAACGTCCATCTTCAACATATGCACACCCTTTGCACCCGACTGATCTATGCTAGGTGTTGACTAGCGTTCTTCAATCCAGCGCTGGCATGGTTGACCACACCCGCTCCTGGTGGCGTGAGTAATAACCACCTCCATAAGATAACGTTAGCTTTGTTCTTCATAATATAGCCGATCTGACGTCTAACATGATCTCATCGTCAGCGTTTCGTTACCTTGTCAGGGTTTGGCCGCATTTGCCTTCGTAACGTTGCTTTCGTAGCTCTTTCTGTCTACTTGAACATATCTTCAGCTTGTGCAACTGCGGTGTAAAATTCTTGCTGAGCAACATACTCAAGCGAACCGGCCAAATGTCTCCGTAACTCAGGCACTACGGGTTGATGCTCCCAACCAGCCTAGTGCCAGGTCCAAATGATGAATTTTAGCATTCGCTGGATTGCAGCACAATGCGCCGGCTAAATACCATCGTTGGTAGTTTGTCTAGCGCCATATTTGCAGAAAATGTCTACTAAGGGGTAGTATCGTGATGTGGAAGATTCTTGGGCAAATGGAATTACCGCGCAAACTTGGGGGTCTTTGAACCAATTTGTAACAGCAGCAGCATCTCTACTAGCATGCAGTATAGGGCGGGTGCTTCCATTGTCTTCATCGTCCTTCACTTTGCTTGGGCATATCAAACATTCTGCTTCCGGAACTTGGATTCCGATTGGAAGCAAAGACCGATTCAAGAGCTTACCTCTGGTTCCAACCACAGGATTGATCCAAAACTTGACCCAGAAACGGGCCATTCGTGTTTTGGCGAGTCTCTTTCATAGGAAATGAGAGGAGATTTGGCAGAGTCAATGGTCTGATCCATGATCGAAGCTTGCCGATTTGACCAAAATTCCATTTTTGTCGGTAGCAGATACCAGAACTTAGGCGCACTTCGACCAATGAACAAGCAGGAAATGGTTTCCTTGCCGATTAACCAGTGCCTGTACCTGAGTATATGACCATTTAAGCCTGACGCTACGCCTCTAGGGATATGGTCCTTCCGACAATACTGACGAGATCGAGAGACGATGTGATAAGTATGCACAGCGTGCAGGTGTGCCACGAGTAAAAGGAAGAATGTGCTGGGGCAGTCAAGTCTGGTTTAGCGCCGACCGTTTCTGATGCGCCCACTGGCGGCTCCATCACTGCGGCAAGAGTTGTGCCCGGTGATTTGTCCATTCCTGCCTCGTTGCTTTCCTGCGTTGGCTTCCAATTCACCTCCGACCTACTGGGGATATGTAAGCACTCGGCTCGATGACATCTGTGCCTGACAAGTTGTTCTTGGTCGATGCATATCACCTGTAACTAGGGCTCTTTGTTCTCACAGTTCATGGGAACATATATGTAACTATTCAGACACGATTGATTGGAAAACTCCTGCAGCGACCGAGCGACCCATCAGCAGACCTAACCAATCTAGACCTCTACCAGAAACTGCTTTATCCGCCTCGAACCGTTCCATCGTGCGTGCCAATCTCTATCCATACTCCCTGAAAACTTGGTTGAGCATGTGGTAAACCCTCCAAGACGAAGAGTGGCCTCCAAAAGCCATTACCGAGTTTGGGGCACCAGCCGAGGATTGCGAGTCGACCACCTTTCGCATGAGAAGAGGTGCTGAAGTGAACAAGAAGGCACAATGGACATTGAAGATACACATGCAGATCGCAGCCCGTCTCAGAGACCACTCTCCCCCAGGGCTCGGCCAATACCTGTCGACCCGGATACTCTAGAGAAGAACTCGCGAAATGCTAAACGGCATTCAATCGCCTCAGATTCGGACTATCAGTTTCCAGCTCCTCATCCTCATCCGCCGCATGAAACATTGCGTGGTGCCAAATCTCGGCCACTAGTACCCGGCTCTAAAAGGTTATCGACCTCGAGTCGACTTCCACAACCTCCGCTAAACGTGTTACCATCAGCACCTGCCTCACCCCCCACTCCTGCGCCTTCTCCCACTCCCTTCCAGAGAGCCCCATCATGGGCTTCCGCAGGGGAAAACGAGGATTCGTTCTTGAAGGATACACGGGAACACTTCTCCTCGCTTAATGATGCTGCGCGACAGCGGTTTCTTGCTGAATTGCTTAATATGTGCAACAGCGCACAACTGAGTTTTGTCTCACAGTTCGTGTCGCCTCGGCTGAAGAAAGACCCATTTGAACATCTGCCAGATGAACTGTGTTTTCGAGTGCGTTGCATGGCCGTGCAGAACAGGATATATGTGCTGACATCTTGCAGATACTGAGTTGTGTAGACAACCCCCTCGATTTAACATGCGCATCCCGTGTTTCGCACCGCTGGCACAAGCTCGCCAACGATGAAATGTTGTGGAAGATAATGTGCGACAAGCATGCGTACAGGAAACCCATATCTTTGGCATCTGAGCTCGACCACTCCTCTCAGTCATCATCACACCCATACATGCTCTCCGGCCGAACCAAAAGGACTGCTGACGGTATGCCGGTTGGCCCGTCTTCAAGCGCTCCGAATCTTCCAATTTCCCCTGTTGAAGGGTCTTCCTCGTCCGCCCAGCAGGGCAGGAAACGATTACAATCACAGTCGCATTATCTACATTTCAGGCATAAATACATGATAGAGGCCGCCTGGAGAAAAGGAGGCGAAAGCATTATCAAGCATATTACGCCCGACCAAGGCGTAGTGACAAGCTTGCATCTCACAGACAGATACATCGTGGTTGCCATGGATAATGCGAAAATACACGTTTTCAACACTATTGGAGAACACCAGAAAACGCTTAAGGGACATGTTATGGGTGTTTGGGCAATGGTGCCATGGGACGATGTCCTGGTGAGTGGTGGATGTGATCGAGATGTAAGAGTATGGAACATGGCAACGGGAAAAAGCATACATACTCTTCGCGGTCACACTTCTACTGTGCGATGTCTCAAAATGTCCGATGCTAAGACTGCCATTTCTGGATCACGAGATACTACACTTAGGATTTGGGATTTGGAAAGTGGCATCTGCAAGAATGTTCTGGTCGGGCACCAAGCGAGTGTGCGCTGCTTGGCCATTCATGGTGACTTGGTAGTGTCTGGCAGCTACGACACTACAGCACGAATATGGAGCATATCTGAGGGCAAATGTTTGAAAACATTGTCCGGCCACTTCAGCCAGATCTACGCCATTGCATTCGATGGCACCAGAATAGCCACAGGCAGTCTCGACACCAGTGTACGCATCTGGGATCCCAACACTGGGATGTGTAGTGTGGTCCTGCAGGGTCACACATCCCTTGTTGGCCAGCTACAAATGCGAGGCAACATCCTCGTCACAGGCGGATCCGACGGATCTGTGCGTGTTTGGTCATTAGAATCAAACCTACCTATTCATCGGCTTGCAGCCCACGACAATAGTGTTACGAGCCTGCAGTTTGACGACAACCGAATCGTCAGCGGTGGAAGTGACGGTCGAGTCAAGATATGGAGTGTAGAAACCGGCCAGTTAGTGAGAGAACTAAGTGCTCCTGCTGAGGCTGTTTGGAGGGTGGCTTTTGAGGAAGAAAAAGCCGTCATCATGGCGAGTCGAAATAACAGGACCGTTATGGAGGCAAGTGTATTTTCAAAACCGCTTTTAAACCTATGCTAACATAAACGATAGGTGTGGTCATTCTCACCACCTGGAACATCAAGCTTCCCGTCGAATCGAGAACAATCGCCTGCCTCGACCGTTGGAACAACAGACTCGATCGAGCCGAAGCTAAGGGATCTGGTTGCCAGTTCAGTGCCTGACATGCCGTCGGGGAGTAGTGAAGACACAGAGATGAGGGATGCTCTATGAATGTAACGTCTAGTGGCTCAATCGAACCTTTGAAACAAGCACAAGAACAACTCGATGTTTATGGTGACTATGAAAACCATTTGAGAGCGAACGACGATCTGAAACAGCGAGAGCGAGGCGATGCGGCGTTCGATGGGGTACGCCTCAAAGCTTTTGATTGAATGGTCCGTATACTACTACTTTACTGGTCAGGTTAATGCAATGAACACCATGACTCTGCGCATGGGGGAGAAATAGGAACCAAGAAGGAAGACGTTGGTTACATAATATCCACGACTCCGCTAACTGATATCAGAGCACTAAATAGTCTGCGGTATAAGTATGGTATACTTGAGGTTGATTTGGCAGCCGCTTAAACACAGCGTGGCTTAAACATGAATTGAAATGCGTCGGAAGATCCGGTCATTCTTGAGCATATCTTACTATTATGCCTGCTCCTCCAAATGCGCTTTTAGCTTTCAATTGTTCCTTCCTTCTTGTCTTCCTTGCTTCCTTCACGTACAGCTACTGACAACGTCCTTTCCGCAGTGAGTTATACAGCCCTCGCCTTTCCTTTATCAAGACTCCTCTTTGCACGTCAACAACAACGAACAGGGGGGTTGCTTAAACTTGCGGCACGCAAAAAACTCTCCAAGTCAACAAATGACGTCGACGGCGGAAGAATCCACTTGAGCTGCGTGCGTCTTATCGTCTTCCAGTTCGTAAGTCCGCAGTTGGGTATCACGAAATTCGGCCGTTTGTGTAGCTAACACAGAGAAAGAAATCGGTCATATTGGTCGAGCCCAGCTAACGGCACATTCGGAACGCCATTCCAAAAGGACCTCAAGCTTCATCTCGAGATCAGCTCTCTTGCATCATATCCTGCCACATCAAGCTTTTCCTTGATCCGCAACTGGCATGCATCATCCCATGCGTTTCGCTGACTGTAACATTCCGCCTGTTTGTTTCGTTTCCGCCTATCAAGGCGCGTGCCGAATGTTCCAAACAGCTCACTGATGCCACAAACTTTCGGTAATTCGGCGAAGCATGGATCTACTCACCTATCCTCATAATGCATTTCCTTCATTCCTCTCACTTATTTCTGGCTTCGGCGTCATTCTGTTGTGCATGTACATGAGTAAAAGCACTACTACCCGAGAAATTGTTCTTATTACTACACTTGCGGCGCAGCTTGTCTTGCTAGGTATTGCCTGCTTTACCACCGCCATTGGAGTTCTTTGCATTTTCCACACACGAATAGACCGGCAGGGACAGCAGTTGAGCGACCAAGGAGCTGTCATTGGGAAGAAAGTAGCGAGTCCTCTTGACTTTTTCGGCGCGAACGACCGGTGACCTAAATTCAATAGACAGCCACTTCTATAGTGCTCAGTACTGCGAAAGCAAGCAACATTCTCGACCGAGACGGCTCCGAGCCTGCAAGCGAAAGTTTCCTCTGCAATACAGTGAAACATCCAGACTCGTCGTACCTTGTCATTCTAGTCAAAAATAGCCATCTCCAACAATGGCCAACACGAGCCTCAAGCCACCTAAGCTGGATAGCAGCTCCCTTCCGGGCATGAAATCTTATCCTTTCGGGAAAATCGAACCAAATTCAACCAAATACTTTGTATCATGCATGCTGGGCGGTGTCATAGCCTGCGGTCCAACACACACCTTCGTCACACCTCTAGATCTTGTCAAGACACGTCGGCAGGTAGCATCAGACCTATACAAGTCCAATATCGAAGGATGGCAAAAGATATACAGAGCGGAGGGTCTGCGCGGAGTTTTCACTGGTTGGTCTCCAACATTCATCGGATACTCTTTCCAAGGTCTCGGCAAGTATGGCTTCTACGAGATTTTCAAGCATATATACGGCGACAATATGTTCCCGAATATGAACAGAACTGTTGTTTTCCTAGGCGCCTCAGCCTCAGCTGAATTCATTGCCGACATGTTGCTCTGTCCATTCGAGGCACTGAAGGTGCGAATGCAAACCAGTATTCCGCCTTACGCAAAGAACCTTCGAGAGGCATGGGGAAAGACGACTGCTGAGGGTGGCATTGCAAAGCTGTACGCTGGTATCGTGCCATTGTGGGGTCGACAAATCCCCTATACTATGTGCAAATTTGCAACATTCGAAGAGACAGTCCGCTTGATTTACAAGCAGCTGGGAGGTCAGAAGGAAGACTATGGGAAGCTGGCGCAGACTGGTGTTTCGTTCCTCGGCGGCTACATTGCTGGTATTGCCTGCGCCGTTGTGTCGCATCCAGCTGATGTGATGGTGAGCAAGCTGAACAGCGATCGAAAAGGTATGCGAATTCTGACTTGATACTTGGTGAATATACTGACAACAGATGATAGCTGGCGAGTCTGCAGGGAAGGCAATGTCCAGAATTTACGGTAACATCGGCTTTGCTGGCTTATGGAACGGCCTGCCTGTCAGGATCGTTATGATTGGTACTCTCACTGCGTAAGTGTGCATCGATGTCATCTTGCGAGCCTCCTGCTAACAATCCCTAAGCTTCCAATGGCTCATATATGACTCCTTCAAAGTATACCTAGGTCTACCAACCACTGGCGGTCACTAGGCTATGGGCGTAAGGTTTGTCGAAGTGGGTGTGATTCAATAATATTCCCATACAAGCATTGAACAAGCAATCGATACAGGAAACGCGAACAATGTTTGCAAGGCGCTGATAGATTGGTGTGTCGATCATAACATGAGCATTCCAGGAGTTTGTTCAGCATAGCATGTGCGCCGAACCGATTGGCCGGCACCTTCCGAAAATTTTGTTGGTTGAAAACCATCTTCTACGATTATTGCGTTTTAGAGCTTTTCTCTTCCTCTTGACTCACACGCTCTTCAGTGTGGTTTCCTTCATCTTGACAGCACATATTCCTACATGACGGAGATACTATTTCAATACATGACCGGTCTGTGATTGCTGCTAATAGACAAAGCTGCTTCAAAGCGAAGATCGTGTATTGAATCTCACCACCTGACGAGTAAACTCATTGCCCATGCGAAACATGTATTGACTTTGTCGTCGGTCAGTCAGATTCAGGATTATGTCAAACTAGGCAAATTTGAATAACACCAACCGATACCGACAGAAGCTAAGCGAGATCCTCACAACATGTTTGATATCCCATACGTCGCTTCATGCCACAATTTCTGCATATCATACACGTATTTGCTTCTAAAATCAACTCCTGCTGGCTCGCGCCGATGTACTCGTGAACAGGGCTGTCGATGGTCTGTGGCTGTTTTCATGCAACCTCACGTAGGAATCCAAGTTCAAAATCCACGGAGATTTGTTCTACGCCCGGCTTAACCACTCAGATTTTACCCATGGGAGGCTGACAATACAGCTGCTACCGTGGCCATGTAGGAATTCAAGTCCGCCATCAACATTGGTTCCATTGGCCATGGTAGCTAAGGACAATCTACCCTAACCACTGCCTTGACAAAAGTTCACATCAAACTTATTGCAGACCAAGCTCAAGTCCTGCTAGCAATGTTGCTAGATTTCTTAAGGTTTAGATAGGGTGAAATCCATGTGATCTAGGCATAGTACGAGACTCCCAGTCAACATAATGAATATTCTGAATTTCCGACCAACACAAACCTGTCGAATGTCAATACCTGGAAAACAATGTTGTGGGGGGGACCACGAACTTCCATACCCACAAGCTCCATAACATCCTCACTTCTATCATCGAACGTATCATATCTTCTCAAAAAAAAAAAATTCAATAGGAAAGGCGACATCAATCCTACATGCAAGCATTCTGTTCCCGCATTTGAAACATGGGTCCACGATTGACATTTACAACAACAGTAGCTGCATCAAGAAGAAGTGTACCAGCTAGTAATTATAACTTCGTTCAAGATGGAATGACTTTGGGTATTGGTATCATCACGAAGGTCACTGCGTGAGTTGAGTTATGTTCTCGTTACATATGAGAGTGGTTGATTCTTAGGCGTGATGTGGATCTGCTATTGTTTGAGGTCTCATCGAAATCTGGCAGAAGATTAGTAGGCTTTACACCGGAGGGACCATGTAGGTACTCAAGGTATCAAGATTTATGCTCTGGAAGACTAAATGCCTGTGTTGCATGATGTTGATGACTATCCTATTGGTAAGGGTTCAATGGATAGAGAGGAGAAACGAAATAGAGCGAGGTAAGACAGAATCTCTGATGTGCATCGTGTGGGGCATCTATCACCTTGGCTCTGACAACCTTCCGAAAATGTATCCGGAACTCACCTAGCCTTGGCGTTCGTGATAAATGTGTCTGGGGCACTGCAAGTGGCGGAAAGGAAAGAGCGGTCCTGAGTATAGACCTGACAACATGATGAGGAAGGGTATTGTGGCTTTAGCCTTAAATTCTTGGCTTGCTAGATGCCATCAGTTAGATGAGCGAATTATGCCTGAAAGTCCTGGACTTGTGACAGATGGGGGTGGCTGCCAAGAAACACACATGTCTACCATTGTAAGGCTGAAATCACTGTGACAAAAGCAGAATAGTCAATCGCTCAGGTGTGGGAGACTAACCAGCTCATTGTTGCTGCCTATCAGAGCGGGCGCATACGAGATCTGCTGCATGGTCAGCGACATCTCGTATCCTCTGCGCGTACAATTTGTTCCATTTAGCCCCAAGCTAAATATGCACGCTAGCAGTTCGACACCCCATTGTTCAACCACCATTTGCTAGCCACAGAGTAGTCCAGTAATCGTATCAATGGTATTATTCGAATCGCCTTGTCGTCCTGTACACGTACATACTGATATATCGTATTCAAAATGGCTGGTGTTGATGAACAACGAGATCTTTAAATCCTAAGTGAACAACGAGATCTGGCCGAGGCCAATTTGGACCCGACCTCGATATCCCCTGTGGGCAATATCTTAATTGAGGACGTCCGTACGCACTTACAACAACCTATACCGCATTAGCAGGCTGGTATAGATGTGCCCTATCGACAGTGGGAGTTAAAGGATCCATTATAGGCGTTATAGTCGCCAGTTCGCTTATTCTTACTCTTCTTTTAATATATCCTTAACTAACTCGTATTTTATATTAATATTAATACGATACGCGATCTAGATCGTAAAGAACTATAAAAAAAAATAATAGATATTGAGATAAGGCGCTAGCTAGCTTATCGACTTTAAATAATTAGAACTACGCTTATATTAACCTTAATATAAGGCCTATAGTCGATTAAGGACTTACCTATACGGAGGATTAGGTTTTAATATTTTAAGGCTATTAAGCGATATCTCGCTCTCTATAGTAATATCGTAGTGAATAAAGAATATCCTATATAGTTTTAAAAGGTTTAAACTACCCTGGATCTTATATATAGTCGCTTTAAGGCGATTTTAATATCTAAAAGCTATTTAGTCGTTAATAAGTCTACTATCGAATTCTATAATCGCTAGAAGGATAAGTATCAAATAAGGTATAAGTTAATAGATAAGGGCTTCTATATATTCGCTCTCTATAGCTATAGAGGCTTACTATATAACTTTATAGTATCCTTTAGTCGCGACGGTTTTAAGGGAGTCCTAGTAGGTATTAAGATCGATATTTAAATAAGGAGTATTCGAAAGAAAAAGAAAGGTTTAAATAATAGCTAGGCTTTCCTAATTAAACTCCTACCTTAAAAGGTAGTAGTATATACGCTTTACTAGCGAGTTATAGTTAATTAGAGGTATTAAACGTTTACCTACTACGTTAATAACCTCTTTATTAATATATTATTAGCTAGGACACTATTAACGATTAATATTAGTATTTATAGTACTATAAGAGCGAATATACTTAGCTTTCTATTGATTTTACTAGTAATTAAGTATAGATTTAGACTTAAATTAGCTTAAAATACATGATCTACCCTTATTATTAATAATATTATAGCCTATATAATTTAGAAAGACTACGAACGATAGAATATCGTCTCCTTTATATTTATAATCTATAGTCCTTACGATTCCGAAGCTATAATTCGATATATAAGAGTAAGATTAGCTATAAGAGGTATACCTACTGGCTTTACTTAAGTATAAGTTTAGTAGCTAAAGATCGCCGTTAATTATAATCGATATATAAATAATACCGACCTCTATAATCGTTTATATATTTATAAAACCGTATGAAGACCTTACTAAACTAAGTAAATAAAGAAAATCATCGAGTTTATTATTAATATCTATTATATAAACGCCTTTATTATTTAGTAACGATATTAGATCTAAAGCGATTAAGAGTAACGATCTTATAAACGATTCCTTACCTAATTTATTACGGGCCTTATTAAGATCGAAGAGAAGGTATATATACTAATATAAGTTATAAATCGAAGCTTTTACGCTTAGATAGGCTATCGACCTCGAGAATATCGTAAGTATAATCCTTTAGGCGAGATCGTTAATAATACTACTACCTCTAGGGCGTTTAGGACTACTGACTACTGCAACGACTGTATAAAGTATCTGTGCGTTAGTAAGGGCTGCTGGGGTTAATATCACAGGGTGAAAGGCCTTACAATCAGGCCAAAGGATCGATATTAGCAAGAAGGGGTTAATATCAACACCAGGCGACAGCGATCTCGCTTTGTGACACCAGGATTTATCTATACAAGGCCAAATCGCGGCCTCAAACGCGTGATAATGCATAGAATCAAGATCTGGTACACGTACAATATCATACTCATTGCAATGAGATTATTTCTATGTAATGACCACCTGGTGGTGCTCCCGTGGTGGAGCCGCTAAATGGAACAAATTGTACGCGCAGAGGATCACTGCTAACTCTAGCGATTCCCCGCTCGGCAAAGGCTTGGCGAATATTTGAACAGTCAAGGACACGAGACTGCTAGTGCCATTGAGGGAAAGTCATGACTGGAATCACTTGCATTTTGACGTACTTTGTGATGCTGCAGGGGCTGTGAGCTGAAAACGGTTGACACAATCAAAGTTAGTACAAATGCGGTTGGGCTTGGCGTAATGAACATGATGTCTGTTCCTCTACTCCTGGGTACGTGCTTTGGAAGGGTTCTGAAAAATACCCAAAAGAGATCGGAAGCAACCACCAAACCACCATAGACGGAGAGTTTAGAGGACGTACCGCCAATCAGCACATATCTGTCCATTTCTCACCAGCCATTCGAGTAACACGAGACACTCGAACTGATCATCAGCCTGCTTCTCCACATTGGCCTTTGAAATTCACATTACGATTTTACGGCTTAGGCGAGAGGCATCGTTCGTGCCGCAAGCATCGACCTGCAGCCTCCCAAATATGTGATATACCATGGCAAATCTTGCCTACATCTCCTGAGACCGCTTTGCCTTGTTTGCGTAATGGCTTGCAAGGTTGTGCTGACCAATCCGGGTTGTTTGTGAGCATCGGCCCAGCTCTCGCCCGTTCTTTTGGCGAAGATGACAGTTCTCACGAAAAAGGCAGCACCCACATGATCGGAAGTGCTTCGATTTCAAGCAACCTAACGAGCTTGGTAGGCACGGCTGAGCTGCAACTGTCTGAAATAGGACGTGCTGAGTTGAAA
The DNA here is from genome assembly GCA_030247915.1 of Neophaeococcomyces mojaviensis. NCBI lineage: Eukaryota > Fungi > Ascomycota > Eurotiomycetes > Chaetothyriales > Neophaeococcomyces > Neophaeococcomyces mojaviensis. The sequence goes on from JAPDRQ010000143.1 coordinate 51,524, forward strand.
CATATTGGCGAACGAATGATCTGTGGATCAAGTTAGAATTCCAGGCAGACTCGATTTCTGATGATAACCCGAAAGGTTGTAGTATTTGAATGTCCTTGGAGTACGTCCATACAATGGTCGTGTTTCCCTCCTTTTGTTGCAGCTGCTGAAAACCAGATGATCTTCTAGTCAGACAACACTGCTGCTCCATCCGATTTTCAAGGACCTGTCAAATTGAATTGATTACTCAAACATGTCACAAACCAGACTCATCCCCATCTCTATCAATGGAAATGTCCTTGATCCAAACACGCCATCCTTCCGCGGCACAAACGGGTTTGGTGTTGGTGACTCTGTTGGATCCAACTATATCCTTGTTCAAACAAGTGACCACCTGAGCAAAAAGAATAAAGAAGAGCTCAAGGAAAAAGAGGTTGAGATCGAGGAACTAGTGTCTGACAAGACCTACCTGTGCCGTTTTAACCCCGATAGTCTAGACAAAGTCCGCAAACTGGCCTTCGTAGAGTGGGCAAGCGTATACGGCACGAATTTTGTCGTCGATCCGGCCTTGAAGCAGACGTCGACTGCTGCTGAACTGGGGCATCAGCACAAACACCAGCAACATTGCTTGCTGGTAGCCAGGCGCACGAAGTCGATGTTGTCTTCCACCAGGACCATGGAATGAGTGCCGAAGATCTGATTAACGCCGTTGCTACTGCAGCACATGTACAGCCCGAGCACGTCGTAGGTCGGCGGGACAAAGTGCGCCTGCTGTTGCGCGACAGATACCTGAAGGATGTGGCTAAGCTGGATGAGGTTCAGTCTATTTTTCCGGTCGTGCCCAAAAAACTGTTCAACAATGTTGCACGGAACATCATGATGGGGCATGGAGATGTTACCGATGAGCACGATTTCGAAAAGGAAGGGGTCAAGATACTTGGAGAGACCGAGATAGTCGCAGTTGCTGACACTGGTATCGACGATATGCATCCCGCTTTCAAAGATCGCATTGTTGGCAAATTCGCTTGGGGTCGGCCAGAGACATCTAGTCGACTGGAAAAGACAGATGATCCAGTTGGACACGGCACTCATGTTAGCGGGTCTGTACTTGGTAACGGAGAATACGACGCTGGAAACGGCACCACTGTCAAGGTCAAGGGAACAGCTCCGAAAGCCAAGCTCATAATGCAGTCTACTGTCGATGATGACAAGGCTCTGACTGGCATCCCAAGCAATCTAGACAAGCTTTTTAGCCAGGCATATGAAAATGGTGCTAAGGTTCACAACAACTCCTGGGGAGCTGAAGTTCCTGCTTTGCCCTATGGAGTCTCTGGTTCGCAGATCGACAAATTTGTTCGTAAAAACGCCGACATGGTAATCTGTTTTGCCGCGGGGAACGATGGCATTGACAAAGATCGAAATGGTGTTGTGGATTTCAAACAGATCGGGTCGGAGGCAGCTGCCAAGAACTGCATCACTGTCGGTGCAAGCGAGAGCTACCGTCCAGAAGGGGGTTTAAAATATGGTCGGTTTCGACAAGAAAGAACTGGTTTTGTCAGATTCGCAACTAATCCGCTCAAGCCTGACGGAACCGCAAACAACTCTTCAGGCATGGCAGCCTTCAGCAGTCGGGGTCCAAGCAAAGAGGGTCGAGTCAAACCTGATATTGTTGCACCAGGTACATGCATATTGTCTGCGAGATCCAGCATTGCTGAATGGGGACAAGATTGGGCCCAGTCGAAGGATGAGAAGTGGATGTTTGACGGAGGCACCAGCATGGCTTGCCCGCTGGTAGCTGGCGGCTGCGCTCTCATTCGTGAAGCCTTGAAGACACATCCCTTGAACAAGAAGTATAATGAGGAACACGAAGGCAAAGAGCCAAGTGCTGCACTTGTGAAGGCCCTGCTCATCAATGGTGCTGAAGAGCTTAAAGGACAGTATCTCCCGACTGAAGCTGGCCCTTCACCCAATTTCAGCTCAGGTTGGGGTCGTGTGAACTTGACGAAATCGCTTGAGACAGCGACCTATGCTGAATCGCCTGCTGCCAATGGATGTCACGATGGAGACGCGCTTGATGATGACAACAATAAAGACTACAGCCGCGAGGTCGAAATTGCAGATTCTGGAAAGTCATTGAAAGTGACATTGGTGTGGACAGATTTGCCTGGGGCAATGCTGCAAAATGACCTTGATCTCACCGTCAGCGTTTCAGGACCACAGACAAAACTTGGTAACAGTACTGTCAATCGCACAAACAACGTCGAGCAAGTCGTTTGGCCGAACATTCCGGAAGGAAAGGCGACCATCCTTGTACACGTGAAGAGGTTAACCAGGGACACCCAATCATTCGCCTTGGCCTGGAGCACTTACTGAGATATGAGGCCCTCTCCTCCATAGCAAGCTGTTGCTAGTCTCGTATCTGGCGAACTCGTTTTGCAATGTGAGCCAGAAGCCTGTTTACGGTGGCCCCGAAATGCAATTGGGATGTAGAGACGTTGATAGGACTGTACAAGAATGAAAAGTCTTATTGCATTATATGAAATCTTATCAATTGTCGATTATTCGTGCTATTGAGAATTTTACTTATGGACTGCACCTGCATGTAAACCACCTTGGCCTCTGTCAGTGCTATGAATTTTGCGTTTGAACTATTCAAGACTCACCTGTCAACAGAAAATCGGCTCCAGTTGTAAAAGAAGCAGCGTCGCTCAGGAGGTAGCACACCATAGGCGTTAGATCTTCTGGTATACCTAGTCTCTGGAGAGGTGCACCATCGCTATAAAAATCAAGTATAGCTCGCTTCTCCCCTTCCAAGCGTTTCAATAGAGGTGTTTGGATCGCGCCTGCAGAACCGTCAATCGCGTATCTTCAGAATTACCCGAATTCTGCTTACCTGGCGAAATGCTGTTAATCCTAATACCATGCTCTCCTAACTCTGCTCCAAGTGGCCCCATCAAACCTTTGACGGCTGCTTTACTAGCGTTGTAGGCAGCGCATGGTTGTACCGGTACATATACTCCTTGTCCGTTCAAGCTAGCAATAGTGACAATGCTACCATGGGTTTTTGTGTCAACCAGATGTTTCGCAAGCAATTTGATAGTCCAGAATGTTCCCATCACGTTGACATTGGAGGTACGCTGACTATGCTCCCAGTCAGCCTCAACCAGTGGCTCGTCTATGCAGATACCAGCAGCCGTGTCGCCTCGAACAAATGAAGTCTTGACGCCAAAGCGTTTCCCTAACATGTGGAATTCCTCCACAGGTTCAGCAAGTGTATCGATCACGGCAACACCGCCTCCAAGCTGAGCTATTGCTTTTGCACATGCGAACCCGATGCCGCAACCACCTCCAGTGATAAGGAAGTTCTTGTCACCCAGATTAAAGCGGTCAGTAATTTTGACCTCACTAAATCGTTCTTATCAAATGTCGCCATGACTTGTAACTGCTTGTGATTAGACGGAAAAAATAGCGATCAGTTCTTTGTGTAAGACAATTAGAAGCGCCAGCGCCGAAATGATCGAGCCGCTTTGCTTCGCCGTTCATACAAAAACAACCCTCGTTGCTAACTTCGAGGACATAATGAATGGAGCGATCTCCATATTATCTCCTAGAGCATCGAGGGACTGCAGAGTTACAACATGGTATCTTGAATCCGCATGTGATCAACCTCTTTGAGATAAGGATCAGCACAGTAGTTGGGGACACAACGTCTTTGGCAAAATCATCCGGTCCGGTTTGCCTCCTGCACGAACCGTGTAAAGTAAAAAAGCTACGGCATGGCAGCCGTATTGCATCAAAAATCGGTTGCAATTGTCCTGATGAAGCCCATGCGAACAAGCGAAATGCACAGGTCATATTCATGCGTGGCTAAACGATGGGCAGCAACACTTTGTAAAGATTGGTTCGAATTTGGAATAATTTCAATGCATGCAGCGTTTGCCTGTATTGGGTCAAGCCTGTTTCCAATTTGCTTGTAGTTGAGCGATGATTTTGTGTCTCAAGCATTTGCTCGATCGAGCAGTTATCGTTATCTTAATGTCTGATGTTGATGTTGATGTTGTAGGGTGCGTAGGTCAGAGCATTGAGATGCTTGTTTGCACTAAAACATACTAACCAGTAAAGGACAAAATGATATGTCTACTCCTCACTACTTTGGCAACCGAGTATTCTCCTAGAAAATTGAATTTGCACAAGCTTCGTCTAACTCGCTGGAGAGAACTGCTTACTACATCATCATCACGCATCATCACGACCCCGAGCTCGCATTAATTGAGTCAGGTACGAGGTGATAAACAAAATGTCCAACCACTTCAACCAACCAACGTCACAGTCTCACACCTCAGTAAAGCGGTAAACGACCTCCCTGAAGCCATCAATAGCAAAACCCCCAAAACAATACAAACTCCTCCTCGTAACTCGTGTTCCAAAGGCCATGCTCAGCGTCACCTGGGATGAACAGTGCGTGTCCACTGGCAACCTCATAATCCACGCCGTCAATTTTCACGATTGCTTGGCCAGAAAGAACATAGTAAAACTCAGCCTGCTTATGTCTGTGCAGAGCTTCGAACGACTCCTGCGACTTGGTGCGGGGCGGAAAGTTCGCAATGCCTATTGTGAGGCTGTCTGTAGGAGTATCTGGACTGGAGAAGATATTTCGCCATCCACCCGTTGCCTTCGTTTTATCTGAGAAATCCTCAAGAGGAAGCGCATTGATCTCCTGTTTGCTGAGGACATAAGGTCGCACACTAGGCTTTGATCCTGTGGCGGCTGACATGGTTGCCTTAATCCTGACACCTTTTCGAGGAGGCTTAGACTGTCTCTTGATAGGTTTGACGCAGGGCTAAAAATGAGAGATCCCCCAATATCTCAATATACTGACACCATCGAGAAGCACTTTTCGAAAGATAAGTGAACGAACACGCTCTATCAAGCTCAGTCAATTCAACAAACACAACTGGACGTTCGCATATTCTATACCGGAACGTTGAAGTATGGTTCGATTTATGAGCTTCCATTCGCCGTGCATCTCATTCTGGTAGCCATATCTAGTAAGGTTTCAACTTCCGGGATTGTCAACCTCTCTCAGCAAATACATCCAGGAAACTCTTCTCAATACGTTGTCTTATCAGCAACAGAGGAGTTCCAATCCGCTAACGTAAGTGTCTGTCCATGTGCACAATTGGTCTATGACCTACTTTATTCAGCAATGAGTGCCAGGCCTTTTCGCTGAGTTCGCTTGATGTGCTTCTTCATGAGATAGCCAATCTCAAGATGAATGCAGAATTCGCTGGTTTATGTATACGGGTTGATCCTCGAGCTGAAACAGGCAGGATCTACCCCTATGCTGATGTAAATAGTTTTTGCGCATCACAGTCCCTGCACAGTCTGCAGCCCGCCCTATGTCTGGTTGCGTTTGACACTACCTGTCTTCTTCACTGAGATCAGCGTCATTCTTCGTCACCTCAATGCAGCCTTTTACGTGTCTCTTTCTCAAGGAAAGCAGAGACATCTCTTATGTTTCGGAAAGGCTTTGTCTAGGTAGTATTGTCTGCTTATTTGATCTATTGGCCTACCCTCAGCCGTTATTGTCCTTCATGATCCAGAGAAGTACAAAAATTGTAGGGTTCATATTTGCGCTTTACCTTCGATTACCCATTTGAAAACGAACTAGAGCTCAGTTAGACAGGCTGGCCTATCAGTCAGCTCAATCCAAGGAAGGAGCTTAGTTTTCTCGAAGAAGTTATGTTGGATATCCTTTTATGACGAATGTAGCATGGGTCGTTTTGGGCAATCGTCCTACCACGCAAACTGATGACGCTGCTATGGTACCCGGTCATGTACAATTCAGTGGCCCTTCCTGGTTTCAATGAAAGTAGATTTATCCCCACTTGAAGAGTTGCTAAAGATCTTGTCCAATGGACGCTTAGAGATTTGTAGTTGTGGTCAGAGGTAAGAGTGGTGGGATGAGGGGTGTGCAAGAACCGCGCAGCACTGAGATTAGCGAGTAATTATGTTCAGGCATTGTATGCTTCTTGCTCTCATTTGAACTACCAAATAGGGAATGGTGGTATTGCTAGCTCGTATGCGGGCAAAACTCCTGCTCCATTTCATTGGACTGGAACGAACGACCACGAGCAGATTGTGACAACGAGAGTCCCAACTTCAAAATTGGCTTCTTTGGATAACAATCAAACCTGTCTCGTCAGTTTTATATTGTGTCCGGTTTTCATTGACCAAATCGGGCGATTGTATGAGAGCACCGCACTGCCAGCGCTTTGTCGCCTGATCTGAAGGATGATCACGATTACTCGACGAGAGGATTTGGATGAGATAGGCAAGGGTTGTGCATGCGCCTTCCGTGAAAGTAAAGACCAGGAGTGGTCAATCCATAGACGATTATATCTAACCTTGATCAGGAGAGACGGCTCTAGTTGATTTCTCGGGAGGTGTTTCCGTAGCGTACTCCAAACCGACACCGGAACACCGAACAATATTTTGTATTCGATGATTAAAGACTTGAAGCAGCAGCTCGGCGAGGATGTCAGTTAGTACGAGATTGTGCGGAGAAATTGCCAACAGAGCTGCATTCAAGAAACCCCAAGAAACACAAATTCAGTACACAAACGAATAATAATCCATCAGTACGGATGCGCCATTATGGCCGTGTCTGGCAACTTGATGAAGAAGCCTCGGGTCAGTCTGGGCCTCATGACATTCGGTCCGCCTGGGTCCGAAGCCTATGGAACTAGGATCACGTCGTTGGACGACTTTAATGAGTGCCTTGACTACTACCAGTCACAAGGATACAATGAGGTCGACACTGCTCGTACCTACGTTAACGGACTCCAAGAAAGATGGACAAAAGCTGCTAAATGGAAGGAGCGCAAGCTGATCTTGGCAACAAAGTGGTACCCATACACTCCAGGAGACCATTCTAAGGCACAGATCAAAGAGAACTTTGCAAAGAGCTTGCAGGAGCTGGGCACAGAGAGTGTTGAAATCTTTTACCTGCATGCGCCTGACCGGACTGTCCCGTTTCGAGAAACTCTAGAGGCTTGCAATGAGCTGTATCAGGAAGGCAAATTCAAGAAGTTGGGTCTTAGCAATTACGCAGCTTGGGAAGTCGCCGAGGTATGGAATATAGCCGACCAGCAAGGTTGGGTTAAGCCAACAGTGTATCAAGCAATGTACAACTGCCTTACTCGTGCCATTGAGGAAGAGTTGATTCCATGTTGTCGGAAATATGGCATTGACATCCTTGTTTACAACCCGTTGGCCGGCGGCGTGCTCAGCGGTAAGTATCGAAACAAGGAGATCCCGAACGACGGTGGTCGCTATTCAGAAAGTGATCCGATAGTTGGTGTCATGTATCGCGAAAGGTACTTCAAGGATGCTAACTTTGAGGCTTTGAAGATCATAAAACCAATGGCCGACAAACATGGGCTGACACTGGTGGAGATCGCTTTTCGATGGTGCATTCATCATAGCAAGCTTAAAGTTAGGGATGGGAACGATGGTGTAGTAATAGGCATAAGCTCTCTGTCGTAGTTGAAGGTCAATCTAGCTGATCTGGAAAAGGGACCGCTGCCAGGGGAAGTGGTGGAGACACTCGACCTGGCATGGCAAATCATGAAGCCCCCATGTATCCTGTACTGGAGATAGAGAAATCTTAGTGCGGTAAAGCAGCTGTCGAGCGGCCATCGTATTTTCTCTAACCCACTTTATTGTTTGAAAATGCAAATGTGTAAATATTAAGAACGTGCTCACACTGATGATCTTTATGTTCTGAGCTACTTGCTTCTATTTGACAAATACGGATAAGCGTACGATAAGCGGCGGTTTACGGAATCCAATAGTCTTTAAGATTGATGATCACCGTATTCTACGACAATGCAACGCCGCGATATATTAGCCCTGGCCGAAATGCACGACACATTGTACTCCTTCACGGCATCAGAGCTACTGCACTGCTGCACCGCAGAACTTTCCTTGAAGTGCTGTGAACAACTAGAAGAAAATAAAGCTAAGGTATACAAAATAAGTCGAGCTATGAGAGAGGGAGATGAACACATTTCGTGGACCTGCCCATTCCTTCTGGGTACATTTTGCTCAAATCTATTCCTTTCCGTTCTAGGTTCGAAATATCCAGTCCCATCGATGTATCGAGCATTGGCGGTCGCAATTCGGTCGCAGCACTCTTCTCCTGCTTTGCCACCTGTATCACTATCACGGTGTCGGAAGTAGAGTCTGTCCGAGGTCGAACATTCAGTACCGCTCTTCACTGAGATGGATGAGGAGCTTCGCACCCGCTGGTCCTGCATTGAAAGTGTCATACATCCGCATGTCTGACTCAGTCACACTCGGGTCAATGTAGCCGTCAAAGCGGCGAAAGAAGGCTGCTACCAATTTGCTCAATTCCATCTGAGCCAGACTAGCCACTGTCAGCGATAGGACGGTCAGGGGAAATGCCGCTACTTACTTGATACCAACACACTTTCTACTACCCACAGAGAAGGGTGTCCACGCATCTTTCCTCGCTTGCTCCTTCTCCTTCTCAAGCCATCGCTCCGGCCGGAAAACCTCAGCATCTGGATACGCGACGGGATTTCGATGGATGGTGTAATTTTGCGTGCCAACGATTGTTCCCTTTGGTACCGTTATACCAGTAACGGAAGCAGTCTCTCTCGCGGTTCGGGGCAAGGTTGCAATGATTGTGGGATACAGACGCAGCGTTTCATTAATCACAGCTTGAAGATATGGCAGATTTGCGCATGTCTTATAGTCTGGCACAGTCTTCGCACTGGGGAAGTGCTCGTTCAACTCCATCTTCAGCTTCTTAACGATGTCTGGTTGCTGCAGGCAGGCATGTAGGATATAGATGAAAGTGTTGGCTGTTGTGCCACTGCCTCCAAACATGCCGCCCATGCACTCCTCGGCGAGTTCTGAGTTTGTCAAAGGCCGTCCTAGGAAAGCGTCTTTGTCACCATTGAGGACACTCCGTAAAAACGGAGTCTTCGCACCTTTTTCACGACAGCTCTGCACAATTTTGACGGCGTAGTCCTTCCATACTTGCACATCACGGAAGTAGTCACCAACACGACCAGGCACGTAAGGACCCCATTGCTCCAATGACGGCATAAACTCTTTGTAGATGAATGTCGGTTTCCAAGCACGGAGGTAGGACATGACTTCATGCGGCTCCCCGGCTCTCACAGAGCCTGGATTTTCGTCGAACATGAGATTGTAGACGATATCGAAACCGAGCCAATGAGCCCAGGGATAAGCATTCACTGGGCCATCCACCGCTTTCGCAGCCCATTGATCGAGCATTGTGGCAATTATACTGCTCATGTTGGGCTCGAAATCTAGCATTGCGGCCTGACTGAAGCCCCTGCTGAGAAGCTTTCGCCTTTGCTTATGTGCCTCAGGATCCCGAAAGCTGAACATATGGTTCTCATGGAAGATGCGCTTGGCGCGGTAGAACGACTCCTCCTTGACGAAGACATCACTGGTGTATATCTCTCGCACCGCTGCGGGATCTGCAAAGGAGATTTCGTTTGGACCAACGCGGACGACTGGTCCATACGTCTGGTGGGCAGCGTGAACGCGCTCGGACTTGCGGCCATGAAAGTTGCCAACGCGAGCCCACAGGCGGGAGACTTTGGCTAGAGGGGGCCCAGGTATACGACAGAGGGGATGCAGGAAGAGGTTGTAGAAAACTGTAGCTAGGGTATAGAGGATGATGAGTATTGTGGCCCCAAAGGCGAGTTCGATGGGGCGAGAGGCCCAATGGCCATTGTCTAGGATCATGTTCAAACTGTGACCTGCTGCGTTCATGACATTGCAGATGGATAACTCTCAGTAATATATAAACTCAGCTCCACCTGGAGAAACGCAAATCACCGCTGCTAAACCAGAAACCCTCGCCAGAATGTAGCTGCGCCCCAGCTTGATACAGAGTCGGGGGCGTGATGGCGAGGAAGACCTAATCAGCCATCAGGTGGTTGGTGAATGTTGTCAGAAAAGGAGAATCGGGGGGGAAAGAGTCTTTCGGGGACTTTACAAGGCCGAGGTTTGTGCATGAGATTGCTGTCAGTGGAGGAAGCGCAACTCCCCGATACCTGTTCCGATGTTTCCTCTCCCCGTGGTGGCGTCGATGCCAAGGCTGTCCTAGACCCAATCAGATTGGCGACAGATGTATTGACTTTTTCAGTCTACCGGAAGCAGCACGAGTTGTGTTCTGCTTCGCGTGTTGCGCTTGTGACTATCGCACGAAATTGCCCATTACCCCAGCTTAGCTTCCCCAGCTTCTCCAATGCTGCCCACCTTAGCCAACCTTCTCTGGCCATAGTCTAGAAAACACAAATTCCTGCTATTAGCCAAGCCAGCTAAGCTAGTGGATATCAAAGACAAGGCTTCGGGGAGATTGGAAAGGCTTCGGGGAGATAGAGGGACCTGAGATCTGCTTGGATAAGGTCTGTGGTCTCGGCCACAGTCCATCTGGCATCTAGCTTGACGAGATCCGGGATTTTGGAATTTCGGGCGGATCGAAACGTCCAGGTTCGAGCCCATACCCAGAAGCGCAAGTGATAAAAGGAACGCGAGATATCCTGAGCTGCTAATCTTGTCTTCGCTACGTGCTTGCTCCCTCCTCCCTCCAGTACAGTAAAACTCATATTCTGCGGGAAGCACTTCGGCTCGATGACTGAGCTTGGACAAATTGGGCAATTCAGCAAAATGGACGCCAAAAAGCCCAGTGTTCTCGATGTCGACCAGCCCGACGATGAGAAGCTCTCGCAGCACTCCCACCACGAGGGAATACAGACCTCCAGTATCATAATCGACCCAGATGCAGAAAAAAAATTGATCCGCAAGATCGATATCCGTCTCATCCCCATTCTCTGCTTGCTCCTCCTGTGTGCCTTCGTGGACAGAATCAATATCGGCAACGCTCGCATCCAAGGCCTTGAGGCGTCCCTCAACATGACCGGCAACGACTACAGCACCGCCTTGTACACATTCTTCATCACCTATGTGCTGTTCGAAGTGCCTTGCAACATGCTGCTCAAGAGGATCCGGCCTTCAGCGTTCCTTTCCGCTATTATCGGCTGCTGTGGCGTGGTAACGATTGGGCAAGGCGTAACAGCAAGCTTTGCGGGCTTGATAGTGTGTCGCGTCCTGATCGGCTTCTTCGAGGCAGGCTTCGTGCCGGGGTGTATTTACCTGATCAGCATGTAAGTCGATAGCTCTCCTGTCACTCACAACTTTGGGATACCCTGATGGGCTGACGACTTGCAGGTATTACAAAAGGCACGAGCTCCAGCGGCGAATCAACCTGTTTTATGCTACCTCCATCTTGGCTGGCGCCTTCTCGGGCTTCCTGGCATATGCAATCGCGCATATGGAAGGTGTTGCGGGATATGAGGGCTGGAGGTGGATATTTATTCTCGAAGGCATGTTAATGCACTTGCACTCCCAAATCTGACATATTTCAGGTATCGCGACCTTTTTCATCGCAGTCGGGTCGTACTTCATTATTCCGGACTGGCCTGACACAGCAAAGTTTCTCACCGTCGAAGAGCGGGAAATGTTGCTCCATCGTCTTGCGATTGACACACCTGATTCAGACATGACTCACTTGGATAAAAAGGCCGCGAGACGAATATTTGGTGATTTGAAGATCTGGCTTGGGTATGTCCGTTCCGCTCCTTTGTTGCTTCTGATCACGCTCAGCAACAATGCATTTCTGACTTTTAAAAGCGCATTCATGTACCTTGGTATCGTCACCTCCACGTACGCGACATCCTTCTTCATACCCACTATCCTGCGACAATTGGGCTGGACTTCGCTGCGCGCGCAAGTCATGTCGATCCTATCTACATTGCAGCCGCAGTCGTGACGTTGATCGCCGCCATCCTGTCGGACAAGCTCCGCCACCGCTTCAGCTTCGTCATCGCAGGCTGTTTGACCTGCACAATTGGCTACGCGGTGCTGCTCTCGATGCTTTCTGTTCCAGTAGGTGCGCGATATTTTGCATTGTACATGATCACTTGCGGCTGTTGGTTGGCTCAACCTATCACTGTTGTCTGGCTGAATAACGATCTGGGTGGGCACTATAAAAGAGGCATTGGTGCTGCGATTCAACTGTCGATAGGTAATTGCTCCGGTGTTGTGGCTTCAAACATCTTTCTCACTAGCCAGGCTCCCACGTATCACTTGGGCTATGGTATGGGACTTGGCTTTGTCTGTATGTGCGGCATTACTGCTGTGGCTTTTTTGTTTCTCGTGCGACGAGAGAATGCTATCCGAGAGAGGGGTGGACGAGACGATAGGTACGATTTGCCGGAGAAAGAGAGAGGCAACTTGGGCGATGACCATCCAAGATGCAGATTCACATACTAGTCAGGAAAATCCTGTGGGGCCAAGAAGAAGATCGCGTTGTCGTATGAAGTATATTGTCAGGCGAGGAGGCTTGTTGGGATCCTTCTGCCCTTGGCACTTTTAGAGTCACAGCTCCAGGAAATCCAGATTCGTAATTTGCTGCATGAACCAAGCATTACTTAGATCTATGGAGCTGAAATCCTCGGCCGTCCATTCTTGCGCAGCAACTTCTTGTCTCCACCTTGGGATGTTTTCCCGTAACCAAGGTGCATTTCCACTCTCGGTACTCTCATGTTGTGCAGCGGCAGCTGCTGTTATCTTGCTACTTAAGGCTTCCAGCACCTGTACTGCGCGTCCGGCTGACTCAATACGATCCTTGTGATAATCCAGGATCGCAACTGTCTTTGCCCATGCCGCCTGGAAAGATTCATCGGATAGGAGGCGTCCATCTGCGTTCGTGCTTGTATCGCCGACATTGAAGTTAAAGCTACTTATCGAATCCTCAAACAGAGACCCAAGGCCGCAAATTCGAGTAGCAAGGAGGACTGTCGCCGCGGAGAACGTGAAGTAGACTGTATACCATACAGAGTTGCGCAGTACCGAGTGCATATGCGTGTGTAGCGTATCTATCAACAAGGTGGCGGTATTGGTGCACAGAGCACAGGCGCGAACGAAGACATGTGATTCTAAAGACGACGCATCATTAAAGCGGACCAAGCCGGTCGCTCGGTTGCCATACGACTCGGCGCAAGCGGAAAAGAGGAGAGGCCTGAGGAGAAGCAAGCGCGTGTACAAGAAGCGGCAGTAGAGGACGTTGGCTTGGAGATTGAACGTGGCCAGTCGCTTGTTGCGTATGCTGGATTGATTTACACAGGGTTGGTCGTCACTAGTGCGGAGGTGTTGTGGTATGTTGGACCAGAAACGATCAAGCTCGGAACTGAGACGCATCACATTGTGGAGACAGCTAGATCTCCAGGCTTGAGAGATGTTCATGGGCGACGACAAACCCTGAGCTGTGTCATTGGGATAGATTGTTGAGAGCACATCCGAAAGAATCTCGAATAATGAGATGGATACCGTGAAAAAGGCCAGTTGAGATTGATGCTTGGGGGGTTGCACAGACTCGCCAGAAATCAGGAGATACTCGTCATCGATGAGTTGCGGCGGCCTGACCTCCGACGTGGTTAGCATAGTGGGACGGCCAAATGTCATGGACTGCAGCTTGTCCAAGATCACGCAGTTGTACCATATTCTCCGTCCAAGCTCTCGGTCTAGCTGACTCGTACACGAAGCATGCCTCTGCTCAAGGTGTAACCCCAGCGCTTGAGAGGCTCTGATAGCCAGACCTAGGACGTTCCAGCAACGGCTAGCCAAATCAGTTGACTGCAGGTAGACGCTCGTTAGAAGTAGAAGCTGCACTCCTTCTATGGATGCGGTGTCGAGAACATCCGTAGTAAAGAGGCTTCGAGACCGCTGATAGAACTCCGCAGCGAGAGATGCTCGTTTCGGTGGATCGACAAGACTGCTGAATTGGCAGCCGAGGGCAAACACAATGTTAGCCACAGACCAGAATAATGCCGTATCTGGTAGCTCTATCGCGTCTCCCCTATCCTCAGAAGCGCTCGAAATCCACAGATTGTGGTAGCTAGACATGAAAGTCGGTCGATAGATAATTGGATACAAAGGATGTACTATGTCGAAGAACGCGTCAACGAAGCTGTCTGCCATCCGTCGACTGGGCAAGACGACTGCACTGTGATCTACATCATCCGCTCTGCCCTCCGTCATCCTACCGCGAGTCCGAGTGGTTGAATGCTCTGGTCGGGTAAGGGAGGCATGTGGTGATCTTTCATCAACCATGACCAAAAGATTGCGAAGGAAGGCAATGGTAGATGATCCACCGTACGAGGCTGTGGACTCTGCAGTGTGTACAAGTGGTGAGACCGTCGCAAGTCCGTCTATGGCCGGATTGTCGCCCACGTAAGGGCCTTCATGCTCTGCACTTCGATTTGAGTCCGACATAGGCCGCGACACGGAGTCATGCTCAAAGTTGGTGGACGACGAAATATGGACCGCTGGTGCATCATTTTCACTCGTATTGTGAGCCTTCAAACTCGCGGAAAGCTGGGTATTGGATCTTTCCAGCTCCTTGATCTTTTGTTCAAGTCTCGCGACATGTCGCTGAGTCTTCAGGGTCGACTCCTCGTAGGCACAGTACTGTGATTGACCTCGTTTTTGACATGGTGAGCATGCTGGCAGCTTGCCATCACAGCGTGTTTTTCTTTCTCTGCAATAGCTACAGGCTAGCTGAGCTTTACGACGCTTTGCTAAAGGCAAACCATCACATTGTGAGGAGTTCTGACGCTGATGTAACATATTGGATTACACTTTGGAATGATGTTCCGCTCCGATATTGATGATTAAATTGGAGGATTTACGTTGCTGGACGAGACTGTTTAGCATTGTCTAGCCTAATGACCGAGATCCGATCCGAAGACTTGGTGAGGGCAGAGCCACCTGCGGGGTCGACGTTAGTGAATAAAATATATTACCATATCCTCTACGCGTACAATTTGTTCTATTTAGCCCTAAGCCAAATATGCACGCTAGTAGTTCGATATCTTATTGTTTAACCACTATTTACTAGCTATAGAGTAGTTTAGTAGTCGTATTAATAGTATTATTCGAATCGTCTTATCGTTCTATATACGTATATATTGATATACTATATTCAAAATAGCTAGTATTAATGAATAATTCGATCTTTAAATTTTAAGTAAATAACGCGATCTAGTTAAAACTAATTTAAACTCGATCTTAATATTCTTCGTAAGTAATATCTTAATTAGGAACGTTTATACGTACTTATAATAATGTATATCGTATTAATAAACTAGTAGAGATATATTTTACTAATAATAAAAGTTAAAGAATTTATTATAAGCGTAATAAGCCTCTATTCCTTGTAAAGTCTCTAATTACAGGGTCTCGGTAATTTCTACGAAAATACCGGTTCTAGCGTCCGGATTAAGTTTATACCAATAGTATATTTGTTAAGATTTAGAATCGAGATCGAGATCGAGATAGTGTCGAATAGAGAAAATGATGTTTCTTTTAGGAAATAAATATCCAAAATCGTCAACCAGCAGCGTAAACTGGAAAACTGAAGCCGAGCAAATGAACCCATCAAAGGAAATACCTTGGACAGTAATCTCGACTATCTGACAACATCGTATCACCTCGACGAGCATACCTGGGGTTTAAATCACCTTCTGGAAAATGCTCATGACGCATCAAGTGCGTATACGAAGAAGATATCCGTTGTACGAGCATTTCTGGCCATGGCGAAACCATCTCTTTCCGATGAATCGATTGATATTCTCTGCCATCTCTTCGGTTCCATAGGGCTTGTGAATAACATCGTCCATTCCAGCACCGATCATGTCGTCCTTTTGCGCATTCCTGCCTGCCTGCTGCTGTTGCTAATGATGATGATCGGGCGCATCCACGACCATTTCAGCCCATCAATAGCTCTTCTACTATCTTGATGCCTGAGCTCTTGTTCCCTTTACGACACCGGTCGGCTGCGTTTGCTTCACTGTTCCGTTGGTGGTTCGAGAGGGTTGTTGCTATGCAGGTGCTATACATCATCCCTCATACTGTCACCTGTTTATCGACGCGTCAGCCTACTCTCGCCAAAACCGCTGCCAACCTGGCTTACTTGATTGTGCTGGACGAGCGAGAACGTGCATGTCGCAGCCGCAATGTCATGTCAGCAAGCTTTTCCACGACCTGGAGGATGTCAATCAGTAGACGAGCAAAAAGAGTAAGAATGGCAAGGACATGGTCGGAATCTGCTGAACGGGCGTACAGTGGCTGTTTGCTTGCCCGCCGAGAATGAAGTTATCTCAAGATACTACCCATGTAAGATTCCTCACCTGTGATACATTCATGCAAGGAGCTGCGACCTTCGTCCAGACAAGGGATGTGTGAGCTCTGCCAAGTGCTTTCATAGTTTTGGCTCTACCAAGACGAGACTGCAAGGACCATCGTGCGGCTAGCAGCCAAGGACCGTCGAAAAATCGATCCAATCTGGAATCGTTCGTTATCACAACGTCAAGGTATCGCAGCAACGGTACGGAAGAGCTGAACTGATTATGAGTAATTCTTTTGACTTCATTGATGCTAAGACGATATCGGGCAAAGCCGATGACATAGCGTACTAGGACGAGTGGGATGAAACTAAACTCGGATTACCAGCAGAGAGGTATTGGAGGCAGACTTTTGATGCCACGGCGTATGAGAAGGATCCGAACGCGAAGAATTTGTTGAGCGACTTGAGGTCATTTTGTAAGTGTAGGGAACCGTATTCGCCAGACGCAATAATGTTTCGTCGCCCAAGTTCAACGTGCAGAACTTGGAACCATGAGGAGTGTCTGTATAGGTTTCGTCAATGCACCTGCGGTTGCCTCAGAGTAGGATGTCATGGAAGACGATCATCAGGTGCTCTTCCGGGTCTGGCGCCAAGTCCTCGGTACATCCCAGCCGGCGACCTTCACGAGTAACACACCTCCGGATCTTCTTGGACGCTGTCGTCCGGCACCACGAGCTCACCCACCAGAATGCAGTGCTTGTGCACTTTGCATCATGATTTGCCAACTCCCAAACATTGTCGAACAGTGGGCAGGACGGAATCCTGATCAACGGTAGAGTCACGACCACTCTTGGAGAAATTCTACTCTGCCACTGTGAATGGTCAGTGTCCACCCAGAAATGCACTTGACAGTATGATGAGGACTGCGAGCCCAGGCCTTGTACGAATGCCATGAGTGCGACATCGCTACGTCGGTGGGTAATGGAAGCGTACCAGGTGGAGAAGGATAAAGCAAAGACAATACTTGCGAGTTCGGGCTCGAAGGTCCATATCTTTTGATGACTGGTCCTCACCGGAATGGGTATTCCAGACATTTGTACCAACAATTGTTCCCCACTACGCAGTTCTAGAGTTGTAAAGTAGCAGTGTCACATAGACTTCATGAACACGACGACATTTTAGATCATGTATAACGAGCCTGGTGGAGGCGAGATTAGGGTGGTGATGGACACAGCGTTGTCCATGCCCACATATCAGTGAGGGGAACCACGGTATAGAGTTGTCGTCAGTACGGAGCATCGTCCTGGATATACGACACAGAATATAGACACACACCTGGTTAAAGCATTTCGCAGGAGCCGAGAGAATATGTCTAACCATGGGGGGTAGTTGCAAAATACAGCAGACCAAGTCACCGAACCTCCTCACTTTGTCGCACCCCGGGACCTCACAACATAGAACATGAGACACCGGACAGCTTATTTTACAAACAGAAAGACAGTGTGTCTTGCATCCGATCTTGCTCCTCTAACATTCGCCTCGTGCTGGGCGAGGATTCGTCCTATTTGTGCCCTCATTTCTGGTGTCATATGCACGGCTGCGATATTGAAAACCCCGTGGACAAAGTAGCTCATCCTACTATCAGGTATACAGGTAAGCTGCTTCACTGCTTTAGGGCCTGTTTCAAAGTGCTCAGCATGTCTCCTCTGTGGACGCTTCATCGATTTAGGTTCTACACCATATATCTGAAAAATGTTGCATAGTCTCCTTTCTCTCGTTCGGCCTCCATCTCATCGCTGGAATATTCGGAAGGCTGCCTACCAACTCGGTCACGGCGGGCGTTTTCTCGTCTGTAATAGATGGTCATGCATGTTGACAAGACCAGTGACATAGTCAAAAGTGCGGTGAGAGTGCTGAGGCCCGGCACGTATCTCGGCGCATGCTTGGGTAGGAAGAGGAAAGCGGCAATGACGCCGCCACAGTTTCCACTATGAATGTGCGTTAGTATCTTTCTGAAATAATCAATGTCTCGAACGGGTAACCTACCCGCCAACGTGAAGGGCAATCGCAACACCTCGTTTGGTTGTTCCTCCTGCATTGGCGCTGGTCCAGGCGACTCCCTGAGGCACAGCGGCGAAGATGCCGAGTGCTGCGAAGACGCAACCGGCATATTTGACTTGGTAGTTGGTACTGGCAACCACCATGATCAAGCCCATGATTCCTGTCGCGAAAAGTCCAATCATGATCACACCTCGCGTCTGGAATCTATCTCCATAATAACCCGCCACAACGCAGACGGCACATGCGACGACATATGGAGGCACTGACATGAGCTGTGCCTCTTCATTGGCATAACCAAGTGTCCGTACGATGGTCGGAAGGAAGAGGGATACCGAATACACGTTCGTGTAGTTACTGTATATCATATTAGGGAGGCAATGACAACAGCAAGTCTGCATCAAAACTTACCCAATGGTCACCAGCACGTTGACCCAGATCTTCCAGTCTTTGAACGCGTCCCACATGAATTTGATGTTAAACTCGTCGGCAAGTGCAGAGCGGTCCTCCGTCAATCGACCAGTGGCCTCATCTTTCTCCTCTGCCGTAAGAAACTTCGCTTCGGAGGGAAAGTCGGTGATATAGAAAAAGGCGACCATGGCGACCACCAACGTTGCCAGCCCCTCAAGGATGAAAATCCACGACCATCCCGCTTTACCGCCAACTCCGTCCATCTCCATTATACCGCGAGCCAGGAGACCACCGAAAGCCCCAGCCGCCGTTGCTGCTGAGAAGAATAGAGCCAGTCTGAAGCCCCATTCTCGTTTGCGGTACCACATGGTAATACTGTTTATCAAGGTCAGATATGCTCAAGTCAAGGGGAGTCTCCATGACGCACTAGAAGGCAACACCAGGAAATAGTCCTCCTTCTGCGAAACCGAGGGCAATTCGTGCAGCCACCAATCCAGCAAAGTTATGGACAACACCCATCAAGGTAGTACAGATCGCCCAGACGACCATGATAGTTGGGATCCAGATGGAAGGACGGAATCTCTTCAACATCATGTTTGAGGGCACTTCTGCTAAGATGTATCCTGGGAAAAAGACGGCGACCGCAATCTTCAACCGCTCAGCCAAATTCGAGAAATCCAGAAAGGTCCACACATACGTTGTAATCCAAGCCAGTCATGCCTAAGTCGGCTTCTAAGCCAGCAAGACGAGCATTCCCAATGTTCGTTCGATCCAGGAAGCTCAGTAAGTACCTAGGGGGAGTAATGTCAGCAATGACCCAGAATAATAGATGGGAAGTAAGTTCCAAGGAGCGACGACGTACAACAGGGCGACGAAGGGGATAGTAACATAGTCGATCTTTCGAACCAGACGTTTGGTAGCTTTCTCATCGAAGCCCACGGACTCGACATCAGGTCTGGGACTCGCTTTGCCTTCGTCTTCAATGACAATGTCAGAGATGTCGGCTTTGCCGCCCGCATCATGTCGCAGGTCGCCTTTCTCGAGAGCCATATCGGTGCTATTGAAGTGACTGAAATGTAGTTGACTGTGCCAAGCGATATGAAGGTAGCCGCAAGCAATCAAGGTGGGCGTTTACTGTGTTTTATGTTTGACTGTACTTGGAAGGGTGTTCCACTTCCACGAAACGCCATGTTGTCAATCTGTCCCATAGCGTCTGGTTTGAGATCACCAAATTCCTCCCAGCGTTTGCCTGCTCTGCTTGAACCTTTAATTGGCCACTAGCGATAACCCATGCCAACAGGGTTCGTCGAATGCACAAACGCCCTCTTCGAGTCTCGCTCCACATGCATTGTTCGAGACGGTCCATTTCCCCGCCCTT
Source organism: Neophaeococcomyces mojaviensis (assembly GCA_030247915.1). Classification (NCBI taxonomy): domain Eukaryota; kingdom Fungi; phylum Ascomycota; class Eurotiomycetes; order Chaetothyriales; genus Neophaeococcomyces; species Neophaeococcomyces mojaviensis. The sequence continues at coordinate 71,605 of JAPDRQ010000143.1, forward strand.
GCCCCGGGCGGCATGCCACCAAGAGAATGGAAGCAGTGTCAAAAATTCCGGAGTCGCAATGCTAGTGTTGTGAGATGTGAGATCTGGGGCATAACTCCACGACTTGTGCAAAAACCAAGACTGACAAGATGAACTCTAATCACTTCACGGTAGATCGTGTGGCCAATGGGTAGAGGAGAAAGTGTCGTGTGGGGAAGGAGGCCAAGCCCTCGCCGCGATGGCGCAATACAGTGGCACTGTTGACCGAGGCCCAGGGGCAGCCTTGAAGTGCCCACGGGCTACGAGCGCCATCAACTTGGAAGTTCTGCTCTTCTGTGCTTCCAAGAAAGCATTCTCTTGCATGGTGGGAACGGCCGTCCCTCCGACCCCAAGGCTAGTCGCGGAGTGGGCCCGGAGTCCAGATGCACATACATAGTACACAGTGCGTAGTACGTAGAAGGGGCGCTGTCGTTTTGTCCACTTGTGTGGTCACTGCATGCAGCTTGTTAGGCTCTCATGATGGAGATCATAATAATGATAATGATGATGCCGATGTCTTCAGGTTTTCACTGTGTACTGTATGGTGTACTGTATACGGTTGCCTGAATAGTGCGTTGCTGCTGTCCTCATCTGCTGGCTCTGACAGAAGGTTTGTATTCTCCTGGTCGTTCCCAGAGACACCTCAGATTGTCCCTGCAGGCTGACTCTTTTGCTCTCCTGGAGAGCCCCAAGATACAAGATTACCAGAATGAGGTATTCATATAGGAAAGTTTTTCAGTATGTGAGATGCAAGGCAGGCAATTTATCGCTGGACTGAATCATAGGCGGCCCATCTGTCATGAATCTCAGGAATAATAGGTTCAGGAACCTACCGACCGATTCCCCATACGAATCGTGTGGAGAATCGGCCTTACCATTTCGGGTGTTGCCAAGAGCCAGACTGACGAACCTCCCATACGAATGGCATGAGAGATCCGTCTTACCTTCCCTTCCCTTAAGCTTTGTATCATTATCCATACGATAGGCATAATAATACTCAGATTCGATAGGCTTTGATCTCCCGGCCCGATGCTACGCTGGTCCTGATACCATCCTACAGTACTAGGTCAAAAGTCCCCGATAACTAATTAAGGGGTTTTCCGCAATATAGGTACTTATTAAATGTAACAATTAAGTATCTATGTATTAATAGTTATAAATGAGTCTTTCTCTGTAAGTGTAGTACTTACGGTGGATCCTTTGCCAAGAGGTATTGTTACTACGGTGAGTTAGTCACTTATCTGCGCAGTTGCGCTAACAGGGGAACACGGAGTGGGCACGGGGACTAAACTCCACTAAGTTGAGTAGCGAGGACCTGCTAAGCGAGAGGCACACGGACAAGCACACGGACAAGCCACGGAATTCAGATATACTTTACTGCACAGTACTCGGTACTGTATACCTACAGTGAGGACCTAGAACTTTGGTTAGCCTCGCGCCGTCGTAGCAGCTAAAATTAGCGTCAAAATCAGTGCTAAGACCTTAATTTTTACACTAAATCTAATTACATGATATCAAAATCGTCCCTTAACTACCTTACTATTATATATACCCTTATAAAAATATAGAATTTGATCTGTTTAAAGATTAATTTACGAAATCATCTTTCATAGTGCTAAACCTCTTTAGCATAAGTAGCCACCAGTGCCGAACCAAGTAAAATCCTATGTTCTGACTGTAGGTAGCCTCAGCGTGTGGCCTGCAGCCCTTCTAGCGCGACCGAACACCAGGTAGCCCCGTGCCAGCTCGTAAACTAGGTATTTCGCGTCTTGACAGGAAGCACCGTTTGAGTTCCCTGCAGCCGTTTTGGGCAAGCCCGCGGGCGCGCGACTCAATCAGAGTGTAGTGAGCACGGGGTGGGGACGGCGCGGCACGAGAGCGGCTTGGTCTGGGTCAATTGACTCTGGCGCCCCCACCTGGGTCGTCTATCAGAGCCCCGTCCTGGGCTGCGGCGACGTAGATCGTGCCCAGACACAAGCTCAGCTGTACCAAGTACGACTCGAATCGTGAGAGGAGAAATTGCCTCCGTCCTAGAGATATGGACTTCTTCAAAGGTGAACATCAACTGTAGTGCAGCTGCACTACTTTCGTGTCGTAATTTACTACAATCGCTGAGTGGCCATGCTTGCATCTCTGGACCAGACGCAAGGAGGGGTGTGGACAATCTCGAGTTCATGCAGTGCTGCACCTATCCAAGAGCTCGAATCCGGAGTATCTAGACTATCGCGACCACTTCTCTAATTCTCCCCGTATGTAGACGAGGCGCACGTACGACAGGTGGGGTTTGAGTGCCCCGGGGATGCTTCAACATTCTACCTATGCAAGGCACAGGTGCGCGTACCATCTTACCCATCCCACAGCTCTATTCGAGAGACATGGCTGACAATACACATACAGTCCTTGTATGAGAAGGGCGTCGAGCGAGATGCCTGAACCTTGGCTCAGGAGTTCCTCCTGCTCAGCACCTGTGCCGCAACAAGCGAAATCCTTGCGACGAACCAGGAGACGCAGTTCGCCGACATGGCGTTATCCCTTGCCACAGCAAAGGGCTTTCTGCAGAAGCCGGCAGCGGCCCAAAAAGTACTGACAGAGCAATACAAGAAGAGACGACGCCTCTGGTGGTGCTGCTACTCCCAGAGTCAGATAGCGAGTCTATCGCTAGCGAGCCCACTACCTTGAACACCACGGAAATGCCGATGATAGCACACGCCGATTTCAGCTTTCATCATACCCACTCACTGGAACGCGAGGGGGACAACGCCCTGCTCGTCGACACATTGGCGCAGATGTGCGTCTCCACCGTATTCAAGATGAAGATGCAGATAGCCTGGTGTCTGGCACTACCAACGCCTTCCAAAACCACGCTCTGGAAACAGATCGAAGAGCAAGTGGACTCCTGGTTCTCGCAATTCATGCAGCTGGTCAAGTCGCAAGCGCTCGACGTGCTGGTCTGTCGATGTCTCTGCATCCAGTGAAAGACTTCAACGATGTTCTACAATTGCGTCGAGCTCCGCGATGCGAAGCAAGTATGTGCACTTCGCTGGGGGACGCAAGACTACGCCACTGCCGTCAAGGTCATGCGCACCAGGTTTAAACAAATTTGGATCCGCCGGCCACTTTGATGTCCCAGATGCAGGGCGCAGGCGAGCCCGGGCGCGTTTCGGATGGAGGGTTGTGGGCTATAATCCCCTCTGTGAGGGCTGTAGCTCAGATAGTGAACCATTTCAACGGCGGCAATACCTCCTTCCTGACTGGACTCGAGCACATCTGCAATTGGATACTGCCAGCGCAACAACAGCATTTCCAGGTTGTGACAGGGGCATTGCGAGCCACTAATACACTCGTTGTCAATATAGGCAGTGCCACCTCTTCCACGGAACGCCTTGACAGTCCACCCATGAGCGACCACAACACAACTCCCATGGAGTCAAAAGATGTGCCCCGACGTCAGCCTGTGCGCCGCCCTCTCCAGCCAATCAATGGCTCCAAGAAATGCCCGTCACAGTTCGTCCTTCTGCGATCGAGAAGGCTACCCTTAGCGAGAAAGTTAGAGTGTCCGGCATGACAGTGGCTGAGTCGTGTCAGTTGACTCATGAACAAGATGCGCAAACGGCCAATGTTGAATCACTTGATTCAGAACCAGAAAGCTGGGAAAGCTATTGGCTTAGGACAACCCAGACATTGGACGTTTGGCCGCCGAGTCGGGCCATGGAAGTCACCAATGACGACTTCGTTAACACATAGTACTGGGAAGGTGATACTCGGCGCGCAAGTTGAGATTGTGTCTTCGATTCGACGAAGGTCGGTAGCTGGCTACTTGGCATATCAGAAGACAGCTCTTGTGGATTGCAATCCATAGTCAAGGAGGCTATTGAGGCGCTCAGCTTCTTCCGCAGTGACGGCGCGGTCACCCGTGGGCGATGTTGAGATCAAGTGCTTAGATGATTCTGCATCCTTGATGAAGTCAACAAGGGCAGATAGCTGCGACAGAGACGGTTAGCGACATGAATCAGGGCCAGTGGCCTTGAAGACAAGGCAACTCACCATCCTACTCGCATTTCTGTAAACTCTGGCGTGGTTCTGTAGGAAGTGAACGTTACGTTCGAGTGCCACTTGCGACTTGATTCGGATTATCTCATCGCCTGAATGGGAATGTAGTGCGTTGATAGTGCCGCTGACCAGTGAGCAGTAGCCATAGAAGGACGCCCACACAGGCAGACCGGCATGGGTTGCGCTGAAAAGAGCGTCAGTCAGACTTTGAGCGTGCTCCCAGCTTGCCAACAGCGGGTTCGTTGAGAAGTCCATGAGAGGGCCAAACATGTCGGTCTTCCATTGCTGTCTCAACACGAAAGGGTGTTGAAGAACGCAATGACACAAGTGATATATGATTCGTGCAAACACTTGCAGGGAAAAGTGGCTGTCGGTCGTGTTGCTGGCACCGACAGCTATTGGTGAGGAGGCCCCGAAAAAGGTCGCAAATGATATCAGTCGGGCATGGATGACCATATGTTTCGACCCCTGGTCCCATATAACCCAATGCACGTCCTCCTGACTTTGCTGAAGTGCAACATGAGCTATTTGGCTTAAAGTAGACGTGACCAAGACTACTCTTGCGAACGGACTCGCGCTGCTCAGGTCTGTAAAATTAGTGCCATGAAATTCCTGCATGGTGGGTGCATTGCTCGGCAATGACTGCTGGAATGCCTCTTCTGTACAGGGTAGTCGGAGTCGTAGGCTGAAGTCGTGAAAGACAGGAGTCCGATTTTGTCCGCAGGTTGCTAGCCTGTCCAGTAGGTAGATAGACCACAATGTCCTCCTATGCTCCTCGCGCGTGGTCGTGGGAAGATTCAACGGTGGCTCTTTCATCATCTGCAGTGACTGTGCCATGCTCGCAGCGAGGCCGATCTTGATCCAAGCCAGGCGATGTTTACATTCTTCAGAGGTTATTGTCTGAGTTCACGTACGGAGACAGAGACTTACCAATGAATTCATGTATGGCAAGAAGTGTAGTTGCTTGCACGGTGCGATAGTCCGGACCCTCGTCAGTCTCGAAGCACTGGGTAAGAATGGCCCTCCATGCAGTTTTGGCAATCGCTTCGACCGTCTTGGACGCATTGGGGTCGTCCCTCGAAGCACTAGTGTATCTCAAGGTGAGGACAACCAATGCATAAGTCAAATACTGCGGAATTGTGCGGTAGGCGACTTGTGCACGAAAACTTGACTCGTGGAAGAACGAGTATGGCTGATTGTGGCAATAGGCGAAATACGTTTCGAGCGCCAGCTGCTGGCTCGTGGCATTTGTATAGAGTGAGAGCTTTGCGTCGATGACCGACCTTTGCTCGTCCAGCAGTGGAGGAAGGCTTGGAATGGGCGCGTTGGGGGCAAACGACGAGGAGGAATATGGAGATGTATCGAACAGTGACACCATCCTAGCAAGTGATGATGATCCGATAGATGGCGCTATGTCAAAGTTCCGATCAGCACACATCCATCCAGCAGGGATTCGACGGGGGAGAGGCCGTGAAGTAATTTATCGCGTGCTTGGACATCGGAAAGCGGAAAGTTACCTTGAGCGTGTGTGTGGGCGTCTGTAGCGGCATACTCGTCGAAAGGTGTGAGCAGCACGGGGGTCAGTACTTTGGCAATGCCCTTGATGGCAGTGCTTCACTCACGGTAGATCCATCGTGTTCCCAGACTGGAGCCGTCTGACTCTGGCTGGACGCTCGACGGGCCAGAACTTCCGGCGGATATTCGCATCGTTGACCGAGCCGTTCGCAGAAGCCGCAAATTGGCTGGCCGCCCGGACACCGTACCTTTTTACGTCTGTGTCACTGCGTTAGCTGAGCTGGTCTGAAGTTTGGCAAGTACCTGATGTAGTCAAGCATGCACAGTAACTCACCGGCAGTTCAGGCACGCTCGTCGCTGGGTCTGCATGCTAGGTGTTCCTTGAACTCGGTGCAGGGGGCTAGTGGAAGCAGAGGGCAGCAAGATACCTGCCGTTCTTGTTTCCATGTCGTTCGGGCTCTCCAGACTCGGACTTGGCAGGGACGTCCTGCGAACCGAATAGCGCTTGTTACGGTACAGTTCAAGTCCCCTTTGCCCCGCAGTTTGGTTGTGACGAGTCGAGCTTGGACACTGCCGCGCCCTGGTAGATCAAAATGGCCGTATACAAGCTAGGTTGCAAGCGTTCTAGCGTTGTTGACGTCCAATCTCCGCATTCCGAGTCGCTGTCGTATTAAGACGGGATTACTAACTTCAGCCGAATCACTAATCCACCCCTACCTCCCTAGCTACACTCTTTACTATTGTCAAGAATAGTAACCCTGAAAGGGGCTAGTACAACCTAGGGTAGACCAGTTAATCCACTAGTGGAACCAGTTAGTCTACTAGCGTAACTAGTTAGTCTATAAGTAGATCTAGTTAGTTTAGTACTTTCTAGCTACCTAATTAACCTTTCTATCTCGTACCCCTTATAGGGGCTAGCCATTCTTTCATTCCTGTTATAGGTATATATATAGGGACTACCGGCGCGTATATAGAACAATGATAAGTTATTTAGTTACTATCTACCTACCGCTACCTACTAAACTTAATAACTATATAGAAGAGTCTTAACTATATTTCTATAATAGTATTCTCTTTTAGGTAGTCTCTATCTAGCTATGTAGGTATTAAGGTGTCTTAATAAGTTAATAAGTTAATAATTCGATACACCTTCCCTCTTAGTTAACACTACTAGCTCTAGTGCCTTCCTACGCTAGGCTCCCTTGCCCGACCTTCTATACCTTTCGTAATGGCCGTACGGCGGTCCTGATTCATAACATAATTAAGGTATATTATCAGTTTAGATAATGGGGCTCAAAATCGGTCTAGAAAACGCAGTAAAAAAATTCAAGATTTTAGATTAATATTTATAACGTAGTACTGTATAGACGCAAGAAGCGACGAGGTGGCGCCTTGCCCGATCGGGCGGCGCTAGGGCGGTGTCGGTTTAGGCGTCTTCTGTACCGGTAGTCCATTATCGATAAGAACTTGGTGAAAGTGAGTTCGCGGTCGTCAGGGATCAAGGCTGAGCTCAGAAAATGCTCAACATCCGCATCCTTGACGTTTTAATTTGTACGAGCAACCCATCTGCCCTTTCAACCGTCGTTGCCTTTGCAGTCTCGAACATGGCCTCATCGACACGGTGACAGTTCTTCACATAAAGAGGCGAATCGTCGACCATGGCGCAGGGACTGATCACACTCCTCAGTCTCTGCGTGGTCATGGCCGCAGCGTCTTTCCTTGCAGGCGTTCTTCCACTGGCTTTGAATCTCTCCTCCTCGCGTCTGCGATTGATATCAACAATTGGTATGGGAGTGCTTGTGGGCACCTCGCTGATTGTCATCATCCCTGAAGGCGTCGACACGTTGTATGGCTCCAACAGTGTGCATGCGCACCACAAAAGAGACTTGCCAAACACACGGCATGGCGTTGAATGGTTGTACAAATACTCGTTGGAAGCTTCACCTAGATTGGAGGCGCGCGGGCCTCATGAGCCTGTCAACGAGCTGAGTTCCCCTGGACCAGTTATCCCTGACTCCGAATCATTTCCTCCTTCGAAAACACCTGTTGAACCTGGCGTTGTGGGAATCATGGGACAGGACGAGCCAGGGGAGCACGCCGCTGAAGAGGACGAGCAGGAAGAGGCACATCATGCATGGATCGGCATCGCACTCATTACAGGCTTCATCCTCATGTTTCTGATAGACAAACTTCCTCAGTGCGCTACAGCTGGCAAGTCGCGAGTACAAACGCACCACATTGCCCTCAATAACCTCGGCCGCCGCTTCAACCTTACTACATTGGACAGAGAGGAGGAGGCGGAAACGTTCATAGACCCAGCACAACCTCAACTAGAACCGTCGAATCGAAGTTCCGCAACAACAATTGGTCTAGTCATCCATGCTGCTGCGGACGGAGTTGCATTAGGCGCATCTTCATCAACCTCGAACACTGGTTTGAGCTTCGTTATATTCTTCGCCATCATGGTCCACAAAGCACCCGCCGCATTTGGCCTGACGTCGGTCCTCTTAAAACAAGGACTATCGAAACGAATGGCACGAACGCATTTGCTCATCTTCAGCTTGGCTGCCCCAGCAGGCGCATTCTTGACATGGATGCTAGTACATATCTTAGGCGGGACTTCGACCAGGTCACCGCAGAACTCACAGTGGTGGACGGGAGTACTACTTTTGTTCTCTGCAGGAACTTTCCTGTACGTTGCCATGCATTCAATGCAAGAAATTACTTCAACCAAGCATCAAGAACAACAATTGAACGGTAACGCAAATGGAAGCATTGAAGCAAGAGATGTTGCAAAACAAGAGCAGACACTATCCATAGGAGATTTAGGCGCTGCAGTATTTGGCATGATATTGCCATTGTTCTTACAGATCGGACATGCACACTAACAATGGTGCTCGAGTCGTCCAGGAATTACGAATAACCTTCTTCCAATTGCTTCGAGTCCAAACTTAACTTTCTTTGTGGAACTAGTGCAGAGCGATGCAGTCATACTTTTTATGTACAGGCCTTGTTCTTCTTAGCACCAGACGTTTCCCACCAACCTTGAGCACCATCGAGACCAATCAGGACAGCTAACATGAAGCCCATTACCCTCGCCCTTCCATTTCTCTTCCCGTCAACACATGCACTCACAAAATTCTCCCAAACACTCACTTGGTGCACTGAGCACGTCAAGGATGGCAAAGGTATTTGTACTGACGTGCACCTTTACCAACCCGGGTCCCTACTGCGTCAATCTAGCATTGTCCAGGAAAGACGAAGAGGATGGCAATGACCAAGCAAAAGAAGCAAACCTTCACACGAGGAGGTGTAGTGTGGTAAAACCTCGAACATCATACCCGGGTATTTGCTCCAGCCTTCCCGAATCGCGATTTTATGCGGGCTCCTCGCTTAACGTCATGCTTCCCTCCTTCCGATCCGCAAGAACATGTCTACAAAATGAATAAGAAGTTACGAAACTGTTCTGCGCCTTCACATAGCTTTTGCACTGTGCTTGCCCTGAGAATGTTTGCTCTCAGTCATGCTTCTCCAGTTCATCCATGTCAACGGGTCCTACCACTCTACTTGGTAAGCATGCGTTGCACAACGGGTTGCTACGAGGTCGGCTCTGGCAGAGAACTACAATGACGAGAATATGTGCTGATCGAGGTGGACTCACGGCAGTGGTGATCCTGCTTTTCTACCATTTCCCCAAGGACGGTTTGATCCAGGTC